>PVJD01006993.1:0-90206 GCA_004026545.1 Mormoops blainvillei | reverse complement strand
GTGGCACCCCAGGGTGGGCGAGGTAGGCGTGGTCCACCCAGGTACACTGTTTGCAGGGAACTTAAGACATAATAAAACCAACCAGAAGTCAATCTTCTTCGTATGATCACATTGGCTTGCAATTCTACACCGTGCCAGCGATAAATAACCCTCCCTGGAGAAAAACCCACTGGTCTGCATCCTGGACCACGGCCGCCATCATTGTGGAGTTCTGATGATATATTCGTAAGCTCCCGGTCAGCACATTTCAGTGTTTCCCCTTTAATAACCATTGACAACAACATGAGAATAAATTCATTGGCCCCTGAAATACAAGACTCGGCTACCCCTGGACTGGCCCACTGGTCTCCCCCTGTGCCTACCCACAGGGACACACTTCCAGGCTTTCCGCCTCACACCCAACACAGGCCACAGCCCAGACAGCCCTCGATATGACCCAGGGGGCTTCATCTCCAGCTACCCTCCCCAACTAGGGCCACCCCTGTCTGCACTGTGGCATCCTGCACACCAAGTTCTCTCCCTTCGTGGCCGCCTCCCCAGTGCAGCCCAGAATGGACCTGTCCTGCATAGTGGCCCTAGGCGCTGCTCCCTCCAGGCACCATCAGCAGTTTTCTTCCGTGTTCCACAGGCAGGAGTCTGTTGCATGGTCCCCAGCTCACCTCCACACCTGGCACCTGGACCCCTGCCAGCAGGTGCTCAGTGAGCATTTAATGAGGGTGAGTAAGTGCGGTTAGAATCAACCTTTCTAGGCCAGGGTTTTGCACCTAAGGGAGGCCCCACAGCCCCTCTGGAGGAAGGAAGACAGCCCCGGTGGTCCTGCATGGCTCAGGTTGGGGACACTGAGCACCACCCAAAGACCACACGTCAGGTGCCCACGCGCGCCAGGGAGGAGCCCGGCCCAATGACCCGAGGACACAGTGGCCCACCTTCCACGGATGGCGGATTCCTGGACGCCCACTTTCAAGGGGCTGCATTGTCGTGCTACGAATTTATATATCTGCTCCAGTTTAATCCCCTCGATAAATCTATAAATTCAACACAATCCCAATCAAAACCTGATCAAGATGTTAATGGGATTTGACAAGCTGATTCTAATAATCAGAAGGAAGAGTAAATGTTCCAGAATAGCCAAGACAGCTTGAAAAAGGGAAAAACAAGGAGGAATTTTGCCCGACAAGATGTCAAAGCATATTATAAAGTAATTTTAATAAATATAATGTGATATTAGCACATGAATAGATAAATAGATCCTTGGAACAAAAATAGAAGATCATATACTGGAATTTAGTATATGAACAAAGGTGGCATTTCAAATCAGCAGGCGGAAGGTGGATTATTCAATAAACGTTAGAACAATTTACTACCTGGAACAAGATAAAATTAAATTCCCTCTTCATACCATTAACAAAAATTAATGGAAAAAAGCCATGTATCTTTCTTTTTTTTTAAACCTGCAAGAGTAATAGGAGAAAATATATTTATGACCTTGAGGAATCTTAAACAAGATTTAAATGAAAAGTAAAATTCATAAATTTTATTACAACATTGAAGTTTATATGAAGAAAGATAATATAGAAGTTAAAAGAGAAGTGGCATATGAAAAGATATTTACAACATGTGTAACAAATACAGGTACCCAATATGCGTGAAGAAGTCCTTTGACAGGAAAACGGGAACGATACGAATAGATGAGATGCAGGACAGAAATTATAAAGGGTCAACACATGTCCCGAAAGGTGCAGTGTGTTAGTAAAGATGGGACTTGCAAAATAATTTGACACATTTGTTCCCATCAGGCCGGCAAGGACTTCAGTGTGCCGGCCGCGAGTGCCAGAGAGTGGGCCAGACGCAGGCGCGCTCCCCCACCCCTGGTGCAATCCCACGCGGGGACAGTCACTTTGGGGACCGACTTGGCAATCTCTACCAACGTCCAATGCGCGGGCTCCTTGCCTTCTTCTCTGCTGGGCTACTCGGCCCAGGAGCCGTTAGCTAAGGCTGAGCAGGGTGGGTGCGCGCGCACGCCAGAGGGAGGAGCCTGGCAGCCCGGCACGGGTGTGGGGGGCCGGGGAGGCCTTCCCTGCTGGCGGTCTGCGACGTGAGTGTCAAAGGGCTGAGACGGGTGAGGCTGCGTCTGGGCCCCGAGCACGCGGCATCGGAGCGTAGCAGGGAGAGAAGGAGAGGGGGTCCTTGCACACACGGGTGACGGGTGGTGGGATGTTGGAGCCCGAGCAGAGTGAGGGGGCATCCGGGCAGCAGGTGGGTCACCTGCCGGAGGACTGAGCCCATAAGTAAATGTTTGGAGGATGATGGGGGCCTGGGCTCTCCCTGAGGGAGAGGGACTTAGAGATATGCCAAGGGGAAAACTAGTGTGACCTCGGGGGTGTTGGAATGGAAGTGGAGGGGGAATTAGAGAGAGAGAGAGACATAGCGATGTGAGTCAACGTGTGACATGTGTGGGTTTAGCTCTGTCCACCGAGAGAGCCTGGGACAGCAGCGCCCCATGGTGACAGGTGCTCCCGCGGCCCTGATCCGGGCTACTCCACTCCGCTCCACCGCCCAGAAACAGGACTCGTGGGGGAGGGGGCTGGTCCACTGCTCCAGGGCTGGGGCCGAGGGGGTCGGGGGGTGTGCAAAGGACGGGCAGGGCACCAGGGCCACCTTGAAAGGTTAACCCGCTGGCTAAATCAGGGGCAAGCTGACTGTCAAAATGAATAACGGTAAAAAATAATAATAATCGTAGGAATGGATGAGGAATGGGGTATTTCCAAATCGCACATGCAACATAACACGTCCCCCAACACACACACATATTATTAATTGCAAAGGGGGAAGAGTGGCTCTACCCTTGGCAAATCTGGCAGAACCTACTACACTCAAATGAACAAAGTCAACCTCGTTGACTAGCGGACAAACCAAAACCTTGCACCACCTGACGGGATTCAGGGGACAGAACACAGCGTCGCTTCTGCAGTTTCCCAAAGAAAGGCGCAGGACCGAAACCCAACCACCAGGAAACCTTCCCAATGTGGGAACGGAGGGGCACATCTACAAGACACAGGCCTGGAACCCTCGGGGGTGTCAAAGTCACAGAAGTCCTGGAGTGACGGCAAGAATGTTCTAGAACAAAGACGAGGAGTGGCAACCAGATTCAGGGTGTGACCCAGGATCCCATCAGGGTTAAGGACATCAGTGCGTCACTTGGAGAGACGGTGTTGATGGGGTCTCAGGATTAGGTGGCAGGAATGCAGCAGCGGTTATTTCCTGTCTTTGTTGGTTGTGATCCGATTAAGTAAGAGAATGTCCTTGTTGCAGGAAAGGCGCGCTGAGGTTTTTAATTCTGGGGGGAGGGAGCCGTTGGTGGCACTTTGCATCAGCACCTTCAGATAAAGAGTTCAGGAAAAGAGGGTTCTCTGTCCCAGCTGACCATTCGGAGGTGCTGCTCAGGGAAGGGGCAGCCACCACGCCGTAAGCCCCAGAGGGGACACTGCCGTCTCTTGATCAGCAATGAGGTGCTGGCACAGAGTAGGCACTTTATAGATGGTCTTCAAAAGCGGAGTTTGGGAATCACAAGGCCAACTGCTTACCAGAGAAGGTGTGCTGCCAGGGCTGCATTCGGCTCGTTTCCTCGAGGAACGGGTCGGCTTTGAGATGGGGGGCAAGAAGCCCTGCAACTTTCTTGCTGGAAAAGTGGAAACAGTACTAAAGGAGCTGGACTGGTCCGCCTGTCACCGCTACACAGACAGAAGTTGGAGTCCGGGTCTCTGTCATGGCGTCTGGCACCCCCACCGGGAGCCCCAGTCCACATTGGCTCCCGTCTTGCAGGTCTTCCCCTGAGCTGGACACCTGTCAACAAGGATACGCCAGATATGGTCCCACCTTCAGACACATCAACAACCAAGACACTGTGGGGATGGGCATCAGTGACCAGTGACCTCAGCCAGCTGAGTCTCTAAGCGACCCGTGTAAACTACCATAATCCATAAAACCTCCTTGTGAACTCAGGCCCTGACTGGCCCATCTCACAGACGAAGCGGTTGAGGTTGGGACCGGCAAGCTCCCTTGCCCAGGCAGCTAGGACGTGAGCACAAGCCACCGGGTTCTTCCACGTCGCCTTCCCAGCGAGAGGATGAATGAACCACACGCGAGCCAGGAAGGCCCACACGGCTGTGGCCCTGTCCTCCGGGCAAGGCTGTCCGCGCTCGGCCGCTGGCAGGGGCGGGCATCCGTCTGCCCTGGAGGCCCCCTGCAACTGAGAAGGTGCTGACGGACACCTCTGTTAGCCCGCGAGGATTCACATTTTTTTTTTTTATTAAAAATGTCACAGGAAGTCCACTCGAACACTTGAAGCCACTGCCAAGTGTGTACATGGTTGATGTTAATTAAAGGAAAAGATGACAGCCTCCAAGAAGAGGAATCGTCTTCTTCTCCCAGAGAAGTGACCTTTCGGGAGAGCGGCTCTGCGGTTCTGGGCGGTCATTACCGGAGACTTCTGAGTGTCTCCAACAAAGCAGCGTTTGCCAGCTCGGTGGCAGCGTTTGGTGTCCTGGTAAGGGGAGGAGGGGCTTTGCTGCAGGCCCCCCCTCCGGCCGTCGACTTTGGCTGGCCAAGCCACCAAGCATGTCCTTGCAGAGAAGAGAGTAAAGTCGGTGTGAACACGGCTCTCTGCCCCAGGGGGCCCCTGCAGCCACTGCAGAGCTGAGTTCTCACCGTCAGCTCTCCCTTGCCGTGCCCCACTCGCTTCCTGTGGTTTCGCCGTCCACCTCCTCTCAGGCCCACGCCCAGGCCACCCCTGACTTTTGCACCCCCCAAACAGCAGCTCCAGCCAGGACCCATCTGACCATCCAGCGCCCCCTCCAGCACCCTCACCTCGCAGTTCGGGGGGCTCAGAAGACCCCAGCCCAAAGACCCCGCCTCATTACCAAACCCTCCTCGCATTGAGCACACTGGCACCAAGAAGTCTTTATTTCTGAGACACAACAGTAACAGCAGCAGCCCCCCAACACACCCACGCCAGCAAACCCCCGCCTCTCAGACCAGGCTCTCGGCTGGGCCTGCAAAGGTCCCTGCTGTCGGGGGAGTGGGCACAAGAACCCTGCCTGGCTTCCTCAGGCCCTTCCCTGGACAGCGTCCCAGCCGGCACTGCCACCAGGGGGCGCAGGGGGAGGGGACTGACGTTCCCGGATAAGGGGCTGCCACAAAGGCTTGTGGGGAGTTGGGACCCTGGGCTAGAGCCAGGGAATGTGGGTTTGGTTTGGATGGGGTGGGGAGAGAGGTTTGGTATCCAGCTGGGGTGCCAGAGGGCTTTGTGGACTGTCTCCAGGGCTTGCCCAGTCCTTAGCAGATGATATAAACCCCTCCTCACCAGCGCCCGCCCTGGTCCAGCCTGGGGGCTGTCCCGGTGTAGAGTGCGTCCCCGCCACCATTCAGCTTGGCCCCGGGGTCACGGAGACTTTGTTGCCCTGTTCGTGGGTCTGTCTGTGGGTTCATTTCAGGGAGGCAGCCTGGTGGGGTACACTTGGTTCTTGACTCAACCTCGTACTTTGTTGCCAGTTTGCAGAAATTACCTATTTTGAAATTTTCAGATTCAATAGATGAAACCCGAAGTCCACATCATCGAGTGAACAGAATCCCCAGACGACTTTACAAGCGTGCATACTCATATTACCCTAACTGCACACGTTGTTTGGGCTTAATTTTTCTATTTCCTCAGCATGTCATCGACTTTCCTTCCCATCAAATACACAGCGATGCTATTCTTCAGTGTCCGCCGTGTTATAATCACCACCCTGAGAGCGGACCTGCCCCCGTGCATTCATTTAATAACTATTTATCTCCCTCTATCTCCCCACTTTCAAAAAGGAGTAAGTTCAGTGCTCCAGAAATTGGAAAAAAATTGAAATTTGACCTTTATTAACTGGGTTAATTGTCAAAAATCTCTGCTTGTGAAAAAAAATTAATGACCAAAAAGAGTAACTTTTAGAGTTTCAAGGATTAGGTTAACGTTCAAGGAAGTATAAACTTTGACCTTTTTGACACATGTCATAAGTAACATCCGTCCTAATAAATTGCTGCCTGGGAGCAATTATAAAATTTTCCCTGGATCCAATCATGCAATTTAATTGCTGCTGGAAATTCTGGCTTCCTTAGATATAGCCCGGAGAGTCACTGGATGCCTCCAGAGTCACTTTGTATCTGTTCAGGGAGGTGTATTTGTTCATTTGGATTTCCAGGCACTGAAATAAATGTTCACGGTCAGAGAACCCAGCTGCTCCAGCCAGAGACGACTTGGGCAGTAAAACCACAGAACTTGCCACAGGAATGAGGCGGAGACAGAAGACACTTCCGTGCCCGGACACGGTTGGTCGCAAAGCCTGGACCCTCTCATTTCCTTCTTAATTGTCCATTTAATATAGACTGCAGTGGGCGTGGTCGTGATTGCTCTCATTACTGGGGAATGGTCAGGTCAACCCTACATGGGATTAACTGGTGGCTGTTAAATGCCATCATTTGGGGACGGGTGTTTGTGGCCAGCCGATTTTTTTTTCTTTTAAAGATTTTATTTATTTTTACACAGAGGGGAAAGGAGGGAGAAAAGCATCCATGTGTGGTTGCCTCTCACATGCTGCCTACTGGGGACCTGGCCCGCAGCCCAGGCACGTGCCCTGACTGGGAATCGAACCGGCAACCCCTTCGTTTGCAGGCCAGCACTCAATCCACTCAGCCACACCAGCCAAGGCCAATTTTCTAATTTAAAAAAAGTGTGTGTGGGGGCGGGGATATACGTGAAGACCTCGATGGGGGATACCTCCCCGCAGGAGCTCCTCTGTAGCCCCAAGGGAGGTTGCTGTCCTCATCCTCCGTAAGGTCCTGGTTGGCAGGCCCCTGGTGTCACACGCTGCTGGGCCGCCCGAAGTCGAGGACAGTGCCCAGCACACATCAGAAACTCAGCTAACTGTTGGGTGGCCCCGCAGGTGGCACTGACTGGAAGCACATGAAGGATGAGGACCTGGGGTGGGACCTTGTGGCCATGTATCTCTTTCCCTTTGGCTCAGCATGGCCACTGGACCTGCATTTTGTCACCTGTGAACCAGGGCTCTTGCCACCTGCCTCTGCTACCTGGGTGAGGTCAGAGACAGCAGCAGACAAGCCCGTTCAGGTCCCTGTGGGGAAGCACCAGGCCCTCAGCGTCTGTCTCTGAGAGCGAACCTCCAAGAAAACTTGTCACTGCTATGTCTAACCTCTGCTGGAGACTAAGTGTCCCGTGGCTGTCCTCCCTCACCCCGCCCCCGCACGGCCCGCTGATGGCCACAAGGGGAGTCCCTGAAGGAGGAGACAGCCTCTTTGCCCACCATGAAGTTAAGAGCTGACAGCCAGTTGTTATTTGGTTCTGGCACTGAGTTCTCAACCTTGTTAACTTAGGCGAAGTAGCCAGGCCTGACGGTAAGCCCAGCTGGTAGCTTGGTAACATCCCTGGAGCCCAGTCACCGGCTCGGCTCCCATGTGGCCCAGCGCACAGAGCCAGGCTGCCCCCACCTCAGAACCTGCTCTCGCAAAAAAAAAAAAAAAACACTGTAAAGACCCGGCTGGTGTGGCTCAGTGGATAGAGCACCAGCCTGTGAACCACAGGGTCACCAGTTCAATACCCAGTCAGGGCACATGTCTGGGTTGCCAGCCAGGTCCCCAGTCGGGGGCGCACTAGAGGCAACCATGCATTGATGTTTCTCTCCCTCTCTTTCTCCCTTCCCCTCTAAAAATAAAAAAAATCTTTAAAAAAACAAAACACTGTAAAGGCTTTTATGTGAAACACCACCTTTGTCAGAGCAGCTGAGAAAGTTCAGATGTGCCGTGTTTCTATTATAGCCCCTGCTTAAGGGGGCTCAAAGGCCCAAGGAGATGGGAAGGCCCGGATCACGCCCTTAATTTGATCTCAGAGTCCGGGACAAGAGCCCCTTCCCCTTTTTCCTGATACAGCTGTTAAAAACACCCATTCTGGGCCTTTTAATTTTTTATTATTTATTTTTACCCTCACCTGAGGGCTTTTTTTTTTTTTTAATTGCTTTTAAAGAGAGAGGAAGGGGGAAAGGGCAGGAGAGAGGAATGGAGGGAAGGAGAGAGGGAGCACCATCGACTGGCTGCCTCCCACACACACAGATTGGGGATCAAACCCCAAATCTAGGCAAGTGCCTGGACCAGGAATCGAACCAGCAACCTTTCAGTTCACAGGACGACGCTTCAACCAGCCAAGCCACAGCGGCCTTTCAAAACTCACAGAGTGGTCTGACTGGATCTCCTGACTGTGACCAGGCTGTAGTCTCAATGCTGGAACCTGACATCGTTAAGATGACAACCCAATGCTATGTATTTTGACAACTGCCAATGACCAAAATAACACTTTTCTAGGTTCTGGATGAAAAAGTAGTAGCTGTTTCTCCCAACGTGTCTCTGGACTCAACAAACTTACCCCCTGGTGCCGGCGGGAGTGTCACCTCCAATGAGGTCTGTTGAGCGGCGCCGATCCCAGCTGCCGTCGCCTTCCGCTCCCGTGGTCATCACCTGCACCCAGTTAGGGGATGGTGTGTTTTGTGTTGCCTGTAGGATTTACTTGAAAACTTAAAAGCCAAAGAATTCAGAGGTGCCTGTGGGACGGATCTTCCTACTTACAAAGGTGCAAGTATAGAGTAAATATTTTCAGACTGTGGTATCTGTCCCGTCTGGATGAGGCAGGTGAATAGGACAGTGGCAGATGGAACTGAGGTCCATGCAGAGATCCCAGGGCTGATGGGAAGACTCCACTGTTGGGCACGACCTGACCCCTCTCGGGAGGAAAAGCCTTTAGTTCTCCATCAGGTCAGTGTAATAACAGCGGGAACCGCACACGGAATACTCACGAAGTTCTGGGCCCTGGACTTGCACTGCGCAGCCACTCCCGCCAGCAACCTCAGATGGTAACTTCGTCTCGCAGGTAAGAAAGCCAAGGCCCAGTGCATGAAGAAACTCGCTGTGGGTCTCGGGCCCTGGAGGAGAGTCAGGATTCTGAGCCAGCCCTGCCTGATTTCAAAGCTCCGGTTTTTGATTAGCAGTTTCTTCTCTGGACTAAAATCCTGATTGTAGGTTCAAATGCTAATTCTCTTGAAGGACCTGAGTCCTAGTCATTTACATGGGAGTGAGGACTGGTTGTCAGTTCCTTGTCTTTTAGAAAAGCAAGTCTGCATGAAGACAAGGTGGAGATGCGTATGCGGCTCGGGGGACAGTGGGCTCTGCAGGACAGAAGGAAAGAGGCCACCCCAGGGACAGCCCACCTGGGATGCTCTCAGCTGCTTAAATTTTAAGGGGATTTAGGCAGATCTCCTGATCCTAAAAGTCGCTCCTCCAGAGCCAGGCATGGTTAAGACAGAGAAGGGTGCTTTGAGACTGAGCCCCAATCTGACCCTTTGTTACTGGAATGTTCTCAAGGAGCTGGGATTCAACCAGCGGGAAGAGGGAAGGAGTGAGATTTTAATCAACCCGGAGGAGTGTAATTCTAGTTCCAGGGGTGCGGTGTCTCCCACTGCTGTGACTGTCCCATCAGTGGAGACCTTTTCGGAGCGCATGCCAGGCACCAGGTGTCCAGACGAGCCAGCAGAGGCCCTCGGTCCCGCCCCTGCAGCAGCGCCCACATGGCACCTGTGCCAGGGAGCTCGGCCTGCACCACCCCAAGTCGCTTCTCTGAAACCGAGAATGAGTTTTGAAAGCATCACACACACACACGTCCATGAATACCTGTGTGTCTGTGTACATGTGTATATATGTGCAAAATGTGTGTACACAATGTATGTATGTACAAGATACACCTGTGACCCTCACGCACACAAGTATGCCAGGGTCCAAGCCAAGGAAAGTGGTTCGTGGGGACAAGAGGGCTTCAGAGGCGGTTAACAGGGCCCAGAGTCCACGCCTGCTTGTGGCAGGTGGAATCGATGTGCCCAGCACCAGGGGCCCTGCTGGGAGGGTGACGAGCAGAGCCTCCTCTGCCTTCCCCCTTGCTCCGAGGGGACGTGGAAGGGCGACCAGTGTTTAAAGGAGCCAGCGATCGCTACATTCTTCCAGCAAAAGAAGCTATTTATGGGGTCGACTGCCACAGGAGCGGTCCTCCCAGCACCTGCCCACACGGTGGCGTTCAGAGCTGTCTCCTGCAGGATCTCTCCCGGAGGCCGGACCTTCCGGACCCTCCCATACATGCCTGGTCATTCCCTGCCCCCACTCCATTGCTCACGAAGAACCCCCTGGATGCCCGGCTGCCACCTCCTCCGCCCCCCATTTTCCCTGCCACGTGCCAGGTGCCCCCGTCATGGAACGCGGCATGCTCTCTGCTCAGGTTATGGCTATCTGCTCAAATGGCTGCCTCACCCCCTCGGGGGCCACGAGACTTCCTTAGGAATCTCTGAATCACCCACGGAACCCGGCTCCGCACCGAGAACACAGCTGCTGCTGAGTCCGGGCCGGAAGCACCTGCACCGATGGGACAATGCGAGCTGCGTGCCTGCAGAGCAAGGGGTGGTTTACCATCCCCAGACCCCTTAAGATTTCCCGCCTCCCAGGAGCGGCTCGGACGAAGAAACGCCAGGGTTCCCGTTTGCACAGTGCTCACACACAGTCTCCATTGGTCGCCTCAGTCCCTCTCGAGGAAGGAAGCACAAACCCTCTAGGAAGACGTGAGAACACGCAAGGGCCGTCCCGGTCCGCGGCCGGGAGAGGGGCAAGGCCGCGTCTGCACGTGCACTCAGCCACTGTGGACCACCTCCCGCCCTCTGTGAAGTGGTTAGTACAATCAAAGCACCCCGGACATTTAGAATGCCCTCCTTGTGCCAGCGCCCCCCAAAGGCCAGCAGCCTGGCCACGGTCGTGCCCCAGGGGCGAGCACAGCCCCCACCCACCCCTCCTGCCAGCGACAGTTCTTCAAATGCAGGACGACAGGGCTCAGGCCTGGCTGCTGCGGCCCCCAACCCCCACCCCAGGCCCAGCACACCCAGAACAGCACTGCAGCTTCATTTAAATAACAAATTCACCACCACATTTAAATACAATTCAAGTAACTCAAACTCAATTTACACACAGGATTTTAGGAATATATTATAGGAGGTGCTGCTGATTAAAACAGAAGGGTGACCCTTAATGAGGTTATCGGATTCTACTCTATCCTACCTGAAACTGACGTTTACGTAGAAGTGAGTCAAACCCTTGGGTCAGGTCACCGCTGCACCCGATTAAACACGGTCATATTGCCACATCAATAGTAACGTGAACAGAGGACCACATGGCACATAAAAAGCGTCTCACCGCACCCATGCTACAGTCAACACCGAATCCCAGGCTCTCTGAAGCTCACCCCCAAACCAACACCCACGTGACCCTTGTTTTCCTTACAGTCCGTGTTGTTCCAGTTCTGGCCTCAGGTCACAAGGGCTTTCTGTGGATGGTTTTGTTTTTCTTTTTAAATCTTTCACTCTAACATGTACATATTAATCACCAACAAATACAATGATAATTTACAGATGAACTTCCTCGCTTTTTTTTTTTTTTAATCCTCACCTGAGGATATATTTACTGATTTGAGAGAGAGAGGATACTTGTCCTGGACCAGGGATCCAACCTGCAACCTAGGTAAGTGCCCTGACCGGGCGTTGAACCCACCACCTTCTGGTGCATGGGATGATGCTCTAATTAAATGAGCCACCTGGCCAGGGGTTGATTTCCTCATTTTTAAGGGAAGGTTTAATTTAGCGAACCACGTGTACTGGGAACCTGAGGGTATTTTTAATATCTCACACCATCTCGCAAATAAATACATCTTCGAGAGCTTATCCCAGAACTACTGGGGAAAATCACCCATCATTTTTGCCTGTTTGCGTGGAAAAACTGAGCGTTTCTTTCCAGGCTGGTGGAATCTAATTGCCAACTGTTTACACAAATAACACACAGCTAACGAAACAGAAGCAGAAGCTGGCGTTTTTCCAATGGCCAGTCTGAACAGCCTCGTATCCAAAAGCATTAAGAAGAGAAAGTAAACTTTGAAATGATTTGAGAGAAAGGTCTATTTTCATGACAGATGGCAATGAGGGTTCTTCAGTGCCAATTTACTCACTCCTCCTCCATTTTCAAACGCTCGGTGGTGGCTCCAAGTGTCTGGGCACCAGCCTTGCGCCTGCTGGGCCGCGCCGGGCAGAGAGGGCGGTTGCCGCGTGCCACGCTCTCGCCGATCCTAAACGATCACTCGAGGGCCCTTCCCCCGCTCGGGAGATGATGTTGTTCAACAGATGCTCTGTCTTCCGATACGCAAATGGCCTGTTCTCGCAGGCACCGTTCTTGTCACAGAGACTGTCCTCAACTGGGAGTCTCACATGGCATCACTCTTTGGTCCAGTCACTTAACAGACCGTGTGGACAGGGAGTTCATGAACAGGCTCCAAACTCTTAAGCAGGGGCTTTGATGATTTTGTACATTCTTTCATCTCACAAGGAAATGCGAAAACGGAGGCCTGAGGTGGGCGGTGCAGCGGCCTGGGGACTTGAGCTGCCCCCAAGGCCACCCGGGGGTCTTTTCCAGGGAACGTTTTCAAAACCACCCCATCTCACGATGCTACTTTCCTGTCTGAACTGTGTATGTCTTTTCAAAGGACATAGTTAACATCAGACTTGAAGCTTTTACTCGTGACAAATGTATCTACAGACAAGTCAATCATGAACGCTCTGGTCACTGGGGCTTCCCTAGCAGAGTGGGAGGTTCCTTGGTGACCACCGTGCCTCAGCCTTTGGGAAGTTCGTTATGTGAGAGACCGGCTCCTCCCCCGTCTTGGTAAAACCTCGGGGCCAAGGCTGACAGGAGAGCGGGCAGCCACAGGGCCTCTCACGAGGAAGGTCAACCTGTGCACATACCGACAACGGGCACGGGCCACAGGCGTCACACCCCTGCCACTCTGCCACGCAGCGGCGGAGCTGGTCTGCTGGGCCCCAGAAGGCAGGCGTCCTCAGTGGAGAAGGGGGCGCCATGTCTGAGGGAGAGTCCTCTCCGAGGAGGTCACTGAGACCGTCCTGAGACGACCTGTGAGCAGCGACGTCCGCCCAACAGCTGGGCGAATAACTGACACAGCGTATTCAAATCCAGTCACGGGCTTAACAGGACGTCAGAGTCAACGTGGAAATGTGCACCAAGACTAGCAAGCCATAACCTGAAACGTGGTGGCTTCCTGGGGATGGACGCCCCCTCCCGCGCCAGGACGCCGTCCCAAGACTCCGTTTCCCCAGCACGCCGGTGCTCCTCTCCGCGGGCCTGCTGCTGGCAGGGACTCCCCCAGGGCACCGCCTAGCGGCTGCTGAGGGTGAGCCTCCCCTCACGAGTCCCCAGGGCCCGCAGCGCGGGCGGCGCTCAGGTCCAAGCCCTGCCTGGTGGGCAAGGAGAATGGTTTGAATAAAAGCTCGACTTGAAGAGCTGTCCCACTCCAAAGAAAAGGAAGAGACCAATATATTAATCACGTTTTCCTTTTAATAAGGCTTTTTACTCAAAAGTGTAGCTTCGAAAATCTCTAGCTTGTGAAAGCCAGAAGAGCCCGGGAGCCCCTCACTCTGAAACCGGTGGCAGAAAGCTGCGGCCACTGTGCCAGCGAGACTCTCGGCCACCGCACGGGAGACCACGTGCGCCAACCTAAAGCCAGAGCTGACTCTGGAAACTAGAAAGATGATGCCTGTCCTACTTTGATTCAAGGAGAAAAGACAAGTTCTTAATACAGTAAAACAACACAAAAAGTAAACAAGTCTTTAGAAATCACTAGGTGTGTGTGTATTTATATAATTAGGATTATCATCGACATTTAAAACTATTAAAAATAAGGTTGCCACCTTACCTCTTCTTTTGGTACTGGAGTGTTATATTTTTTAGGGAAACAAAAAAAATAATTTTGCCCAGACAAGCTCGCAAACCTCCCGCCCGTTCCTGACTGTGGGACTGTGCCGCCCCCATCCCTGCCCCCCCCACCCCCCCACCGCCCTGCTGGCAGGAGGCAGAGAGGCGTTCATTCGGTTGTCACGATGACAGGCCCACAAAAGCACAGCTGAGAGAGGAGCTAAATTCTTCCCCAGGAAGAAAATACTTTGCCCACAATGGGTCTGCAAAATCTTCCAAGGCACCTCTCTCCCCACTTTGCTGTCACGGTTTGATAACTTGCTTGTTTTGTTTAAAAGCAAGATGGCAATCTTAATCAAAAAAGGGAAGCTAGATTTTTTAAATAACTTAAAAAATTATTTTTATATAAAGCAGCAAAAACACTTTCCTTTCTGCAGAAAAAAAAACGAACCCCCAAACTGTGGAATAAGGAACCGCAGCGACGTAAGTGGGCTCTCCACAGCCCTGCTGACTGGACCCCCATCAGCCACGCGTCCTCAGAGCTGCTCCGCAGCTTCCCCGGGGTTCTCTGAAGAAGGTTCTTTGGCATCTTCAGTCACTCTTTTCCTTTCCTCTTCATCTAAACTTTCCTTTTCTAACCTGGTCCCGTTGGGGATCGAGTTCTGGCCATTGACGAGCCCGTTTTCCGCAGCCGTTACACGGCCGACGGCCTCCACGAGGGGCAGGGCCCCCTGCCCGCCGGCCCCCTCCCCCAGGCTCCGCAGGACCAGGGGCAGCCTCGAGTCTGCCCCGCCGCCCTCCAGCAGCCCTGGGTTGCTCTCCTCGTACTTGGGCAGTGGCGCGCACTCCTCCGTCTGCTTGCGGTAATATTCCCGGTTCGCGGCGGCGCTCTTGACCGCTTTTTCCAAAATCTCTTTTTCACCCAAACGCAACTTGATGGCCATTCTTGCACGAACAGAAAGGTCCTGGTTTTTCAAGATGGACTTGTCTTCCTAGAAAACGAAAAAGAGCAAAATTAATCATAAGAAGTTTAAATCAGCAAAACTAGAGACAGAGGGTAGGCCAGCGGTTGCTGGGGGTGGGGCGTGAGAGACCATTTGGAGCATGACACAAGGTTCTAGAACTTGACTGTGGAAGTGGTTGCATGACTATATACTTGTATCAAAATGTACATTTTAACACCGAATTCTACTATGTGTAAACTATGCCTCAATAACACTATCATAAAAGAGAGAGCCTAAATTCAAGGTGCTTTAACGCTTCTGACAGAGAACCTCCCTTGTGTCTGAACTTGTTCTCTTGTCTTGGGAGCTAACAGGTCCACAGGGCTCGGCCCTTGGCTGAATGAATGAATGAATGATGAACGAATGAGAAGTATTTCAAGTGAGTGACGGATGGCCAACTTTGAAGGTACAAATGAAAGCTTCTGTCTGTTGTATCATGAATTGGAAATTACAGAGGAGTATCAAATAATGTAAAGAATTTACCTTCTAATCAACAACGTCTCAACAGAATTCTTTTGGTAAGTGTAAATGTGTTAAATAAAAAAAAAAAGAATTATAGTAATTTACATGTAGGAAGGAATCTCTTATTAAGCATCTTTTAAAACATGACAAAGCTCAAATCTTCATTCAATCAAATTACCTCACTAGTTGTCTTGTATGTTTTTAAAAGAAGCGAGGCTCGATCTTCAAGAAAGGTCCAAAGTTTGACCTCATTGTCCCAGCTCACAGGATACTCAGAGTTACCCAAGGTGAAGATTCTGTCGACAGCATTATCTCCTAGCAAGTGTCCCTTCAATTCTTCTACAAGAAGCACAAAGAACCATCTGTTAGGGGAAACGGCACTCCTCGTTTGAACAAGCAATCCACCTTACAAACAGCTTCTCCAACAATATCACTTTCCTGTGGCTTAGTCGGCCGGGCCATTTCTAGACTCTCCGGGGTAGGGTTAGAACTCTATTTCCGGCAGGAAAACAAGGTGAGGTCTTCCTGAGTTGAACTCCAGTTGAAGCCTCCATTTTCATGGTTTTTATGAGGGACACCAAGGGCCTTCAGACAGTTTCACGAGATACCTTTCAAACGACAGTCTATCGTGGCATTCTGACAACACCCTTCCTGTAAGCCATGAGCTCCACTCACACCAGCCAGGTTGGAAAGACGTCCAGGTGAACAGCGTACTGAGGAAAACCAAACGGCAGCAGAACACTGCAGCAGGCATTCTCCATTTAAGTCTGGTTGGGGCTACTCACGCAGTGGGCCTGACCCAGCTATGTGCCCCGTCTTACAAGGAAGCCACAACCAGAGAGAAACAAGAAAATGGACTAGGAAAATCATAGTTAATGAAAACCGTGTGGATGTCCCTCACTTGTCACGAATTTAAATAGCAATTGCAAATAAACTGAGCGAACATCTCAATTACCTTCAACTATATTTAAGAGGAAAGAATTCAGCAACTGCTCTGAGCAGTTTGTCTCCTGGCATATTATCTTCAAAAGACCAAAACATGCCGGTTCTATTCATGCTCAAGAAATCCACCCGCTCCTTATGTAATTATGAAACAGTGTCTTTTTCAGAGCAAAATGCCCCACAGCTGTCACTATTTACAATGCAAATGCAAGAACTTCTGTTGCCAGCAAACCAAACTTTTATCAGTATTAGAGTAATTCGAAGGATACATCAATTGTCTTGACATGACAAACTGTCTACGACTAAAGAGAAACTAAAAAAATCAAGAGCAGATCTAAAATGATTCAAGGAGTTTGTCTTTTTTGAAAATTTTAAACAAAATAGAAGTTAATCTGATGTTCAAAAAAAAATTAAGTTGCCTTTGTCAGTAAAAGATCGTAATGTAATTCAGGATTTTTTGATGTTTGATCTTTCGGTTTATATTCTCCCTATAAAGTCACGAAAAGTTTAAACCCGCCCCCTCAGTGGTGGAAATTTGTTTTCAGAAGCCCCCAAAACTGAGGTTACGGTTTTCGTTTCCTCCCTCCACCTGCCCACCTCACCCTCCCCGCTGGCTAGCGCAGCGGCGCACAGCGGGCTCTCCCGGCCCCTCTCGGGCAGCAGCCTGGCCTCCGTTCACGCGACCGAGGAAACAAACCCACGTGAGAATAAGCCAAGGTCGCCACCCTCAGGAAGGGAACCCGGGGCTCCTGCAGCGGGCCTCCTTCCCCTGCTCCCCTCCGCTGACTGGCCCTGGACAGATGCCCTGTGCCCAGATCCAGCCCTGTCCTCACGGGGCTCTCCTCAGCTTCCCCCACCACTGCGGGGGTGAGCTCTGGTCACCCCAGAGAGAGTGGCAGGTGCCCCTCTCCTCAGCTGGGCTCCTCCAGACCCCTAGGGCAGCAGGGTTTCTTCTGCCGCTTGTGTCGTTTGCCAACCAGCAGCAGCTGCGTGGGATGCCTGGGGCGCGGGCTCTGGCACCAGCCAGGGCCATCACCTGCTGGCAGAGAGGCCCAGCTCCCCACCCTGTGACTGCTGTTTCTACGTCAGGCACAGGGACCCCGGTCTCTCGCCAGGCTGATGAAACTAACACCGAGTCTGCACTGCAGGCAGCACCGCATGGGGCACACAGTGGGCACAGATCCCATCACTGGGTGACCATCGCCATCGTCTCCTCCAACCCCTTCAGCCTAGGAGCTGTGACAACATTCCATTTTGTGCCCCTGTATTACGTGCAGGAAAAGCCCACAGTTAACCCTTAACTCATGTCCACGAAATGGAACTGATGAACACCTACCCAAGTATGAGGTCACCAAAAGCTCTCACCTGAATGACGGTGAGGCTACTACAAAGAGGCTGCGTACGAGGGACAAGTGCCACCCGGTGCCTTGGTGTTTTTGGCCTCTTGGTGCTTTGGGACTAAACGCCCTCTACCCTCAACCCGACAGAGGCCACTTCTGGGCCCAGACACAAATGCGGGGAGCTGGGAACAGCAGGGTCCAGCAGAGTCCCCTCCGCAGCCCACGGCTTTCGGCCACGCCCCAAATGCCCCGCCCTAGCGCCGGGTACTCTCTCCAGGAGAGCTCGTGCTGGGGGTTCCGCTCGTGTGCCCCTGCCCGGCCTGTCCGCACAAGGTTTGGGGAGCCGACCGCAGCGGCAAACCCACGCACAAGTACAAGTAAACCCTCCGCACCAGGGCATGTGGAGCAGCTTCCAATGAGAGAGGAAGCCCGCCACCACCACAGGATGCCTAACCTCAGTAAGAACGCAAACGACGGTCTTAGGCAAGCATAACATAGATACGCAATGCGTGTACTTGACTCTTCCTGTGCCTGAAAAGGGAGGCTGGAGACAAGGACATTTTGTGATGCAAGCAGACTCTGTTGGCAGCGTTACCGACTCAAACAGGGTGCCCAGCACTAGGAGGCCTGTTGGCAACTTCAGACTCAGAACACGGGCCTGGGCATCAAACGCAGCCCTATCGCCCACACGTGCCCTCGCTGAGCACAAGCCTTCAGCGTCAGCTGGTCTACTGTCGGGGTGAGGCGAAGATGGGCACACTGAGCGAGACTGGGCTCTGCCACTCCCAGTGGGAAGCACATCAAAACCTCCCATCTCCAAAGGTGCGATTTCAATACAGTTAGACAATCCAAGATGTTTTAAGTTTTCTTCCAAGGCAGGAGAGAATTGTTTATGACAAATGAATATTGACAGCACATTGAGGATTAAATAACATTTCCAAGGCAAAAGAGAACAACTTCTTCTTTCTCCAATTTTGCTAACTTACCTCCTGCCAAAAGGTACTTTAGTTTTCAGCAATTTTATCTTTAACCTGAAACCCAATGCTTTATATTTTCATGAACTAAAAAAAAGCTACCATTTCTTCCTGACTTACCTTCGGTCATGCAGAACACGCGGAGGAAAGCCAGCAGCTGCGCAGAGACGGGCGGCTCCGTGAAGTGCAAGGCAAACACGCTGGAGCTGCCGAAACAAGACGATCATCAACCACCCTCTGTGACGGTCTACCCCACTCCCAGTGAAGCCCCTACACTACAGTCTGCGGGGCCGTCCTCAAGGAGCGTGAAGCGGCGCGTGCGCCATTCCAGCTCCTCGTCTGAACTACGAGGGCACCGCCTTCCAGCCTCACTCAGGCAGCAGCCTGGCTGACCGACTAGGACGGCCGTGACCGTCCCCGCCAGCCACTCTCACAGTCTAACAGCCGCAGTCTCAGCTTGCGAACGACACACTAAGAGAATCAAGCACACCTGCGGTTCTTAAAAAATGTTAACAATAATTTATGTTGAGTTCACATTTTAATCATTAATCAAATATTGACAAGTTCAATAAAAAAAGGGCCAGATAATCCATTTTCATTAAGAATGGTTCCTCTGTTCCCTGGAGAACTAATAAATCATAACTCTTGTCTTCTTTATCATTTTGCGCCTCAAATGCACTAAAATCCTAAAGAATTTAACCAGAAATTCTTGAAGTCACTGAGGATCACAACTTCATTACAGAAACTAATGGTGGCAAAGAATTAAATGAAACAAATTGATCCAGGTCATTAACCTTTTCAAGGTGAAAGACATTAATGATACCAAAGTAGTTATTTAACTTAATGAGGATTTCAGGCCACAGCCCCTGGAACTGTGAATGCTCCCAGTGACACATACATGTTTATCTGAAAACGCTGGTACATCACCAGGCGTTGCTATGGTTTAAATGTGCTGTGTAACAGGGATAAAGGGATTAAGACAAACTACTATAGAGAAGTTTTATTAACACACCAATTAAACATTATGCAACTGGAAATATTTCAAGCAGCGCAGGCAAGAGCTGGCCGCTGTTTTCTACGTACGTGGGGATGCCAGCGCGAGCCAAGACCTCGGCCTTCATTGCGTAGAGCCTGTCACTTTTACTCACTCCAAGCTTTATTTTCACTCTGTCGTGTGAATTATTGTCAAAGAAAAAACCACTGTGGATCACAAACTCTGCATTTGACCGAGTGCCATAAAAAATGTAAATCTGAGATGCAGTAAAGAAAAAATAAAGGGACATAAAAGAGACTTAACATCCATTCTCAGCACACAGCAGGGCGAAGGGTCAGTTCCCAGACGCGACACGGCTTTACGCTAAGGCAGCAGGGACTCTGCGCCTCTCTAGACGGCGCACAGAGCCAGCGTGCAGTTCCCGCAGGTGCACGGCCTCCCCGCTTTCCCAAACTGCCAGAGCCGAAGAAGAGCGTGCCTCCCCCACCCAGGGGCCTGGGTGCACCCGAGGGGGCCAGACCTCCCTCCGAATCCTGCCCCTCTGGGGACAACAGGACTATTACTTTACGGCTGCCCTGCACAGTCCTCCATGCTCCTCCTCCCCTTTCCACACAAGAGTTCCTCCTCTGGGCCAAGAGGTCAGAGCGGTGCGTGTCGGAAATTCACTCCCAGGTCCTATGGCAATTCTGACCTAGCGTCAGGGTCTATGGAGATTTCCGCAAACAGCAGATCGGTGCTCTCTGCTAGACTAAGAGTTTTCGTTTTGTCTCAATCGCAACGTCAATGGTCTACATCAGCTGGGGATTTTTTTTATATTACCCGCTTGGTCATAAGATCAACAGGTGGGATACAGGTATTCACAGGGGCATATTTTCAAACAAACTAAAAGTCTTAATCCTGCCCCTGCCCACATTACTAGATAAAAATTCACAGATTAATGTGTAAGTACAAGAAGGCAGATTTTGTGGTTCCTGATTCCTTTGTGTTTTTGCCGCTTAAATGGCCTCCTTTTAGAGGAAAAGAAATAAAAACAATTAAGTTTATAAAATTGAAAAATCTGTCTCACTTTCATAACACAAAGTTTATTTTCAGTTGACAACTTCACTAATATTTGGTCGGTTGTGTAAATAACTGTATTTAAATCTCTTTTTCTTTGTGGACGCAAAGCACAATGTGTTTACAACAGCTTTACATCTCAAGGCGTGTTCCCCAAACAATCCTAAATATACATCCCCCATTTTTCTGCCCAAGTTAAGTATCTTTTAAAATTACCACCACGGCAGGAACTCAGTGCCCACGGCCCGCCCACACCCCACGGGGCGCAGTGACCTACCTGCTCCCCAGCCCGGAAGTCCTGCAGCGCCACACACTCACAGCGGTCGTCCTCCAGGTTGTACCCTGTGGTGATCTGGGAGCAAGGACAAGGGTCGCTCACTCAGGGGGGTCTTTTGTGGGCAATCAGAGGGTAAAACCTATCCACGGGTACTTAAACGCACTGAGCGTGCTTTATAGAACTGAGCAAACTGGTTGGTTATTCTAATTAACACTGCACCAGAAATTCTTATGGAAGATTCTATACCTAAAGGACACACTCATCGGGAAATATGTTGTACAGACCATCACCTGCTGGTCTCAACCAAACAGAAACCATTTATTACAAAGTTACTATCTGCGCGTTCCGCACCCCGTCCCCACCAGGGGCAACGCTGTGGACTTAGGACCTCCGGAGAACTCTACTGACTTCCAAATACTGTCCCTGTCCAATGTTTGGCCTTTAAGAAACTGAAGTGGGTTTCCCATAGAGAAAGAATCAGGGTGAAAGAAAAGCTGTTTCTGAGTTACATGCACATTTTACTCTGAAATTTGAAAAATTAAAAAACTTTCAGATAAGCAAAGGAGAAATAACTTAGTTGTATCCTATTCACACTTTCTTTCTGCTGAGAGCTATAGTGTGAGTTTCTAAGCCTGTTACAAATAAATATAGGAAACCCACTAACCACACCAAAACCCGCATCTCCCTAGACCACTTCTGTCCTAGCAGGGGCCGGGCAACGTCAAGGTCTTGGCACTTAAGCCACAAAGAACCCATCGCACCTCGGCTGGTCAGCATTTTGTCTTTTAAATTATCCTTGGAGTGTTTCCTCCGAGGGCCTGGTGCTTTCTCACCTAGCTTACCCGTCCTGCAGCCCCAGCGACATCAGAGGGTCAGCCTCCAGTCTACACCCTTTCAGTGCACTCTGCTCTGCCTGCAGGAAAGCACCTGAACTCTAGAACGAGGCCAGCTTACAAGGAAGACCAGGCTCCTTCCCAGCCTCCTGACACGGAACTGGCCTGCCATGCCGGCCACTGCTGTCTCCCTCTCTCCCTCGTGCTGAGAACCACCCTGTTTCTGTTCCTCCAGAGCCGCCACCCCAGCCACCCTCTGCGAGACCAGCCTTGTGATGACGTCTCGGCCAGCACCACGAGGTGATTTACTTGAGTGCCCAACCCTGCCAGGCAGAACTGCCGCTCCCCTGGGGCTGAGCCCCCTGCACCTGATACCTGACACTGCCTTCGGGAATACTTACTCAATGCATGAACCCCAGGGGAAAGAACAGAGCCCCCAATTTACCGTATTTTGCCATGTATAATGCACATATTTTTGCCCAAAATTTTTGGGAAATAATCAGGATGTGCGCTATACATAGGTAGCGCTAATTCTATATTTATATAAATGTTTTTAATTCTTTTATTTATGCTTCTGCATTAAAAGTGTAATTCTAGAAATCGGTAGCGATATCTGTATGCAAAATAATACCCTGGAATCGGTTTTCTTTCTAAATATAAATTAATTAATTAATTAATTTAAAACTTAAGATTTTTTTCTGAGTTTGGGTCAAAAACATCTGTGCGCAGTACACACAGGAGTACATTATACATGGCAAAATGCGGTTTAGTAAAAGCTCTTTCTCAGGGGTCGGTCCCCGCACCACCCCCCACCCCGTCATCTCCTCGGTTGTCTATAAAGGCTCATTCATTACTTTTGACCTCATTTTGCCCTAGAGAATCAAAATTCAAGACCAACAAGTGCTACTTGCTAATAAAGACACCAACAGTTTGGGCCCAAAATATTAACTCTGAGTCTAGGAATCAGCATTCTGGGCTCGAAGGCCACGTGACACTGATCTCTAAACCAGCGCCCCAGACACGTTGTTTCTTTAAGCACATGTCTAGAAACCCTTCGTGCCCCTGCAAGACCGATGAGAGATAAGGAAGCAACGAGAAACATGGGAAGCCCAGCATTCTGGCAGAGGCAACAGCACGCTCCAAGAAGTCCTCGCCCTTCTGACCCCAAACATGACCTTGACACTAAGGTATGGAACAGGACTGCCCATCAACCCCAGGCCTGAGAGTCTGGGACTCCACGGTACGGTCACACAGGGACATGACAGGACACAAACAGGGAACAAAGCAGTGGGGAGGGCGAAGACCGCATGAAATAAACAGGTACAAACACGGGACTCCGGCAACGGGACAGGAGGGAGGCTATGGAAGGGGGCATGGCGACAGCATAGGGTGCTCAGGACAGGATGGCCTTGCCCGAGGAGCTCTGTTAGCAGTCGGTCCTGCAAGCATCCCAGGAAGAGGGGTTTGGGCAGAGGGAGCAGCAAGTGCAAAAGCCCCGAGGTGGGCATGGGCTGGCATCTGAGGGACCACGGGGAACAGGCCTGTGTGAGCTGGAGTGTGGTGGGGACAGGTTGAGCGGGTGCTGTGGCTGCCACTGGAAAAGGCTGGGCTTTTCACTTTGAGGTTGGAGGACTCCTGTCGGCCTGAGTGTTTTAGGGTTCTCAATACTCTAACAGAAGGGCCTCAGAGAGGAGCTCCCCCCGACCACGGGAACTCCCCGGCGCTCCTGCATCCTGGGCACAGGGTCTGAGCACTACCGCACCGCACCTATGGGAACTAACACAGGCCTGCGCACCCCTTAGAAGTGTGCTTCCCTGTATAAATTCAATAACCTCAAGAAAGGAAATCTGCTGCTTACGTGAATTTTGAACAAGTCATGCAGAACTTAAAGACATATTATTTCTTACAGCTTAATACCAAGCCTCATAAACCTGCTGGAGTTTGTTTCTGCGAGTGGCCAGAATCAGTTCCTGGTCGCCTGAAGCCCTGGCTGGGGTGCGCGCCCCGCCTCCCTCTCCTCCTGCTCCCTGGGCTCCTGACTGTCACAGACTCACCCTCTCACTGCCCCAGCAGCCAGGTCTGGACATTACTGGAAGCACACAGTGTGGCTGCGTTAAGATTTCTGTCTACTCCCTCAGTGACAGTCAGAACAGACAACTATCAGGACACACACACACACACAAGAAAATCTACTGTCAGAAAAGCCTGGCCTCACCTTCGAGTACCTTATTTCTAAAGATATGAACTGCTAATACGTGTCATACACAATTTTTCAGCGTTAAAATAGATTCTTAAACCCTAATGGATGAAATTTCCTACAAAGTCCTATAATCACAATGGGAACAGGTACACAAAGGTGTAGGGTTAGCCATGCAAGGAAATGACCACAGTAAGAAAGTAGTAACATCTTGTATAACCTTCTGAAGGTCAGCAATGTTTCTGCCAGGGCTGTGGGAGGCTAAAGGCTGCATGAACGGTGGGTGACAGGGAGACACAGCGTTAGTGCTGTCATCGATCCATTATTCTTGTTCTGAGGTACTCTAACTCTTTTCTTTACTTTTTAGGGGGGAAAAGTGAATAGTTTAATCCCATTTACAAGAAAGCAACACAAACACCAGTGTGGGTGTGAGTGTGGGCACGTTCAAACGCACAGCAAAGGCTGGGAGAGTCACGGGAAGCCTCAATCTGGGGCCCCAGGCAGGAGCCTGAAGCTGGAGGTTGCTGGGGAAGGAACTTCTGCATTTCACTGCACAGGTTTCTGGACTGTTTAATTTGTTCTGTGTGTTTACAATAAAGTATGCACTTTTAAATTTTAGACATAAAAAATAAACCATAATCACCACTCTACTTTGGAAACTAATGATCTAATCCAAAAAAAAAAAAAAAAAGAAAGAAAGAAAAAGAATGTAAATTTCTATTCATTAGTTTTAAAAAAATGCTACTATTCCTTAAAATGGCTAATTAAATTAAGCATATTTAATTAAGGTAAAAATATAAGTATAAAGGTCGAATTCCTCTTTCTCTACAATTTAGGCGTGTAGTTGTTGCTGGACCTCCTCAAACCAGCAGCAGGGCACGCTATCTGAGGTGTCTGGCACACGTTACACGTATGCTGGCCATTTTGTGGAATTAGATGTGAAATACTCATTTACAGCATTTTTCCAGTCTATTTATAATAGTGCTAATAAATAACAAAGGAAGCCTATATTGAAAAAAAGGTGAACAAAAAATTAACCAAACCAGTATAGCAGTATAACACTTAAAAATTCAAAACGCCCTGAAGTTGATCGTGTTCTGATGTGCTCGCGTCGGGGAACCCTCCCCAGACAGCCATCTCAGCACAGAGAGCTCGGCCAGCCTTGCTCTTCCTTGGAATCCGAAGAATGCGGAGGAGCAGAGAGCAGCTTCCCCCCTTTTGTGCATCGTAATTAACGATCACCATACAATTTCCCTGTTTCTTCGCGTCTCCTACCCAGCGCTACCCAGTCTGATGATGCAACCGAGTCCGGCAGCAGAGGCCCACGCCCAGGCGCACCCCCTGCTGCCCCAGCCCCAGGGGTCCAGTGCAGGCTTGGAACAAAAGCGGGTGAATACATGGGCCAAGGATGTGTCAGCGTGTCAGGTGAATGGTGGGGAGGGGGACGGGAAGGAATCACAAGGCTTTACACAACTGGAATACAGTCAGCAAGGGAACATAAAAGAAAAACAAGAAAGAAAGGTTTCCCCCTGCCAATAAATCAGTATTTTAAGAAGAATAAGAAAAAAGAAACTTGGTTTAGTCTGTGGTTCAGTAAGAATATGAATGTTCAGGCTGGAATTACGGCCTAGCGAATACACGCCGTTCACAGTGGTTTTCAAAAGTGACGTAAGATTCAAGTTCCCGGTTTTCGGGATTAAGTAAACACAAGCAGAGAAAAATACCAGCCTCTGTTTGTGGGCAGCAGAGGCGGGGGGTGTCTGCTGCCTTTGAAGGAGGCAATCGGGGGAGAAACAGGCGTGCAGGTGGAATGTACACTTTCGAGTTTAACCACAACAGCATCCCTGAGGAGGCCAGCGCAGCGGGCATTACCAGGCCGTTGGTGTGATTGCACATGTCCCAGAGAGGGATCAGCGCCAGGGTCACCCGGGAGCCGTCCTCCGTGGGAATTTGGTTTTGCCGTGTCATCACAGAAGAGACTGCCCACCTGCAACAAGCAGAAAAGAGGTGACTGACTCGGCCGGAGACGGAGATCCGCCTGACTGTTCCCATATCTTCAAACCCCCTTTCCTAAGCATGATGGTTCACCACCGTTTATAGCTGAATCTGGGTCTGCGGGGAGGGAGGGGGAGGCAGAAGGAAAAGGAGCCCCGGGACGCCAGGAGTGAGCAACTAAGCGAGGATGTTCCCGAGAAGCCAGAGGCCTGGACAGGGGACCCTGAAAGGAGGGCTGTGACCAGAGCCCTCCCAGCCTCCCTGGGCCTTTGCTGCCACCAAGGCCCCTCCCCCAAGCCAGCCCACCCTGTTTACCCAATGCTGACTCTGCACCTATTTTACGCCTCAGTGAAAAGCAAACAATGTACCTCCTTTCTGATGAGAATTTTTTTTCAGAACTCTACAAAATGTGGAGGGCTATTTTTTATTATACCGTACAGTGATTAAATCTTCTGTTTAAAATGAAGTTCCGCTTCACACTAACACAGTCTTTTTAAAAAGAAAAAGATCCTCATGGCCACCCCACACTAACGCTGGCCCCCAGCACCACTGGACTGCCTCGAACAGCACCTACCACTGGTGGGCAGGCGGTAAAACGCTGCCGCCCAGCCCGGTGGTCCCCTACGACTTCTGACAGACTACCTCGTCTGGGGGTTTAAGTGGTCACATGGGTCACTTCTTACTGAAGTGTTTCTCACTTCCAAGAACCCAAATTCACTCAGAAACCGCCCCCAACAGATACATACACACAACACCCGCCCCCGCCCCCCAACACACCAACCTGTAGTCCTCATAAGTGAAAGAATCCTTCAAGGGCAGTTTGTTGGCATGAGGGTGGGTCTGGGAATTAGAAGTTTTAGAAAGCAGAGGTGAAGAGAGAAAAAGGGAAAACAGAAATCAGTCAGCAGAATTTCATTACCGAGCTGCCTAACAGATCCTAACAAGAGCCAAATGGAGCAGGAGGCGTCCAGCCGCGCTGCTGAGGGATCATCGCGCTATTACGCTCTCATACATCACTGTCAACTTAATTTGTTGTGCCCAGCAGCTGCCATAAATCTGCTTCTTCCTCTTTCTTCCTCTTTTGATACCAGAACTCACGGGCACGGCACAAAAATAAAATTTAAGGTGGACTGACTTCACAAAAAGTAGGCACGCCCACTCGACAGAAGACGGAGCCCCCCCAAATCAGGCGTCTGCCCGGGCGGCCTTCCTTTGGGTCTTCTGCTACAATGGACACGCGTCCCTTCGGCCCAGATTCCAGATCTCTCCTTACAGCAATAAAAGGGACAATTAAAGGCACTCTAATAAATGGAAAGTTCTTCCATTTATCTCTGACTTAAATCATCTGGACGGGAATCAACGTGTTCCGTGCAAATGAATCATCTGCAGGGTGAGAGTGGCTCCAGGACAGGAAATCAGGGAAAGGACAGTTCTGTGAAATTACAAAATAAATTTTACACATAGATTTAAAAAAAAATAAAGACTGGCGTATTTTACTACTTATTTTTCTGGACAAAAGAACATTTGGTAAAAATATTCAAAACTTCACACTTACGAGGAAATTTCATATATTTCATGTTCTCTCTTCACAACACTCCCTCCCCCACCCTCTGCCCCTTAGACCTTTCAAGCACTTAAAAACTTTGTCTCAATTAAGGAATTAAAAGCTGTAACAGTATCATTTTAATCTTCAGTTTCAATTATAGTCTGATAGACAGATTGCAGTAAGTGATCAAATGAACAAACGGCGACTTCTGCGGTGCCGGTGCAATTCTGCTGCCCCGCGTCTCTGCACCACTGTCAATGCATGAAGCTCGGTGCAGGACGCGGCTCTACTCTTGACGCATTAGCATCACAAGTGCACAGTAATTTATCATCGCTCACTGTAATGTACTCGCTGGCACCGTAGGCAGGACAGTAGGGGATGAGGTAAAAGTGGCTCAAACCGTAAATCAATTAGAAAACAAAAGCTTGTGCTCAGTGCGCAATTTTAGGCAAATTATATATTACAAAAGGCTGCCAATTGGGTGCTAGCTCCCAGGTGCCCGCTTCTGCCCTCTAATCCTTAGCCCAGTTTTAACCCTTTGGAAGAACGAGAGTCCACATACAAAAATAAAATCATGTAACTTGTAAACGTTGTGGTAACAAAAACGAAATTAAAGTAGATACTTTTAAGTCAATACATAACATGTCACCCTGGGAATTTTCTAGCTGCTGCAGAGCGTCATGAAAGCCTATCTTTGGGGTTTAAGAGAACTGACAACATGGTCGGCCACAGCCAAACCTGGGATTTCGCCCTGCCTCTCCTCTGCAACAACTGAGCTGTGGCGAGAGCCCCGAGCCCCGAAGAGGCAGGCTCCCCACTGTGCTGTGACCCGAGCCGCTACCGTGGTTGGCCCTGCCTCGTGCAAGTACAAATTCACGAGATAAGAACCGTCCCTCCATCCAAAACGAATTCGATGATAAAAAGTACCGTGGAAAACCCTCAGAAATGCTGCTGCCGACATTTCCATCACTTCCGATGCAATGAAATAAAGCAGCACATCCATCCGTGGCACAGCCCACCTCTTGTCAAACTCCGGGAGGTAGAATAGCATTGTTGCTTTTGTTACTTTAAAATATTTTAATTCATTTAAACTGGGGAATGCACTGTGGTATTTTGAAAGCTGGTAAATTCCATTGCTAAATCCTGTTAAGTATTCTAAATCTGATCTATTCCCCCCCACCACCCAAAAAACCTTTGACTTATTGAGTAGGAGAAAAGATGAGAATTCTCAAAATTGGGATGCTTGGGCACCAAAACGATTTGAAAGAGAATCTCTAACACTCAGAGATCTTTAAATAGCTTTGGACGATACAGAAACAATTCAAATGACAGTGACCTCTTCAAGGACTAAAAAGATGAAGAAGTCACTCTCCAAAATGTTCCCTTCCTACTATTTATATATATTTCTTACCAAAAATATAAGTTCATGCTCACAGTCCTGATGAAGTTGTAAAGAAAACTGAAGAAAAAAATGTGCAAATGCTTTCTTTAGATTAAGATTATTTTGGCTGTAGGGTTACGTAATACTTGCAGACTCTGTTAGAAACAGTTGTTCTTATCTGCTTAAAAAAATAAGGTGCGCCCGCTGCACGCAACTGTGGTATGAAAAGCTATCCCGTCACCGACACATGCACTTAACAGTTACGCTGAAGCAAAAGGTGACAGCACAGAGAAAGGCAAATCCTTTCCATTTCACCAGGGCTCTCACTGCTGTGACACTATCGCCACCTACTGGTGTCAGCGTGGACAGGTGGCAGTCACACCAGGGCAAGGCCTTCATAGCAACTTCTCATAAACCCAAACTGGGTTTCTCTAGAATGGCTCTGCTGCCGCTTTACTCAAGCAAATCTGGCTTCTAAACATACCTCCCCTACCTCTTAAAATTATTATGTAACAGTTTAACAAGGATCTTGAAACATTCAAAGATTGGAAATGATTTGCCTTTGAAAAACATTTAGCTTTAAAAAGAAATATTTTCACAGATCCTGTAAAACTGAACCAGAATAAGAAAAATGTCTATTCTGAACACTCTTTGCTGAAGTTCTGGACAGGGCGATTTTGTAAAAATACTGGACAGAATGATTTTTGTTTGTTTGTTTGTTTAAAGGTCATGGCTCTTCCCCATGGAAGACCAAGCTAAGATTTAAAAATTGTAAAAACTGTAATCCTTAATCTGAAGTTGCCTAAAAGTCCCTAAAATATTCTTAGATGAAAGTCTTAAAGCTCACCATTTAAAGGAAGGGTAACTGAACATGCCTCACTTTCCAGAGCAAAATCCTGTCAGGGTTTTGTTTATCGTGACAAACCTTCTCCAGCAAAAAACATTACTAACCTGTACTTCAACAAAAATGTACATTAAAACGAAAAACTTACTCTCTGTGGCCAGAGTTTTCGCTGGGTGGTTGCAGACACCCGTGGGGTGGGGGGGTCTGTGTGGCACGTCAGAGACCCAGTGAAGGAGAGGTTACGGGGTGTGCCAACGCACTCGCCCTCCCCGCCTTCCGCCCCCCTTCAGTCGAGGTGGAGAAACCAACCATAGATTTTGTGTGGATTTTTTACATGATCAGTATTTTCATTTTCTCATGCATGATAAACATTTGCAGGGGGAGAAATGAACAAATGCCCCAGCCTATAATCGGACCTGAAGCCCTGAAGAGCTTGCCTTTAAACAGGACCCTTGTTCTCTGTGCCAAGCCAGGCGGCCCGGGGAGGTCCCCCCAAGCCCTTCGCCAGTAGGGGTTCCAGACGAGGCGCAGGAGTATCGTACCTCGTACAAAATAATCACTATGTTTGGAAAAGATTAATATCTAAAATCATTTGTTTGGCTTCAATAAAAAGAAGTAATATTGCTAAATATGTAAGTATGACATTTTGAAGAATTTACCATATTGCATGGGTCTGGTAGCTATGCTTAAGGAAATTAAAAACCACTACAGTCAGCATATTTGATCCTTATTAAAGTTCTGTCTTGAACTATCATTCACATGAAACAAAAATAAACCAAGAAGAAATTTACATAAAACCTATGGATTACAAGAGTTTGAAGATGAAAAAAATGAACAATATTCTGGCTTTAAAAAATTGATTTAGCATGCAGCTTCTCTTTATAGTCCCTTGATAAAAATGAAATCTCCCTAACAAACACTTAATAAAACCTGTCAATATCTCTGGAAAGAAAAATGACACAAATGCATTAAGTATTAAATACCCTTGGAAAAAGTCACATATTCCATGAATTTTTGATGTACTGTCTTGACATTAATGTAAAACCTTGATATTTATAATTGACAGATATTTAATAAAGTACAGAAGAAGATGGCTGCTCCGCAGCATGCAAATTTTTCAGGTTGATCAGAAAGGAGAGATACAGACATGCACTTAAACTAAATAAACAGTTAATATGTGTTACACGAATCAGCTGCAGTCTTATTTTAAGCTCAGACAACAAACCTTTGTGGAAAACCAAAATAAGCAGAATTCATTATGTGAATTCTGAATTCAGAAGCATCTAGAAGCATCTAGTAGCATCTAGTATGTAAAAGAGCTTTGAAACATTAACAGCTCTGTGAAGGAACAAAATACATTTGAGTTAAAGTTGTTTTCTTCAACATCTCACAAAAAGCATTTTTTTAAATAATAAAGGTAAACATATTCATGTATGAAGAGGTATTTCCTAAAACAATTCTCAGAAGAAACATATTTAACCTCAAGATAGAATCAAATGTCTCTAAGGGGAGGGGGGAGGATTAGAACATACAAACAGCCTGTAAGACACAAAAACACTTCTCAAAATCCGGTCTTTACTTTTCAAATACTCACTCTCTCATGTCTACCTAGCCCGAGTCTTATAGGGAAACCAAGCTGAAGACATTAAATAATCACCTCTGATGGGGCCTTTAAATATACTAAAAGGAAAGTGGCTTAGTTCATAAAAATGACTCCTAAATACTGTATTTTAAAGAATTTATAGCCTGCTACAATATATAATCAATTGTTAATTTTAAAAATATATATAGTAGTTCAGTAGCTTATTAATGGTTCTGTAGTACCAGGAATAACAAAATATAATTGTATCCAGTTTGTGCTGATAAAAAAACAATAGTATGCAATTAAAATGCTCTAATTAAAGATGTCTAAGATGGTATTTGGCTTTACTTCTTAAGCATACATTAAAAGCAACAGTCAGGTTACCTAGCTGTGGAGACACACCTAACTGTAGTGACAGTTCCACTTCTTACTGTGGCAGGGATACATCAGTTACAGGTCCTAAGACTTGACCTTTGTGGGTGGGTGCAGTTACGTAAGTTTTGGAAATGTGACCCCACCTCCCATACGCAGGAGATCTTCGGGGCTTTCACTGGCATCTGAGAAATTCCTCTGTGACAAACTCGCTGGCACCCTCCCCGAGCGCAGCGTGGACCTGGTACCTCGGCACGTGTTGGGGCCCAAGGATGAACAGGGAGAGGGCCTCCCGGAAAGGCGGCTGGCTGAGGACGAGGAGGACGGCAAACAAAAGGAAGGCAGAGCCGACAAGGGGCGCGAAAGGCGGCGGGCGAACAAACGGAGCAAGAGCAGAAATAACGGGGATAGAGGAAAATGCACCCTAAAACCCTGAGGTGCCCCCCAAAGGAAGGCTCGTTAGAAGCAACACGTAAGGGGGGCGGCAGGTTTCTAGGTCACCCAGCCCTTCTGCTCGTATCTCACTTCCTAAGCAGATACAACTCAGTTTAACTTAATGACAAACTGAAAGTATCTACTGAATCTGGAATTTAGTTTCAATGACCATAAATCAGAATCAAAGCATGGTTCATGAATTTGGCTCTTGAGGGGAAAAAATCAATTTTTAAGACTTTTATTTTTAAATACAGATTACATCCAACAGGGAATTTTCCATCATCAAGTTCTTTGAATTCACTCAATACAATCAAATAAACACATCAATACACATTAAATTTAAATTGCTTTTCGCTTATATATATTTAATTTATCTACAATTGTGTATTACCTTATAATAAAAAGTTTTTAATTAAGAAAGTGAGATTAGTGGAGAAATATCAACATGGTTCAATAAATTTATAAAATTGCTTTAAGATGGAAGAATTATTTCTTATTGGAAGACAATGAAATCTATAACCTACATCCAGTCTAAATTAAATTGAAATTAGTTGAAACACTGAAAAAGATAAGCAGTTTCAGAACTTGACTGGTTACCACTGGTACACCCTGAGGATGGACAATCAGCTATAAGCCAAACGAGTCATAATCAATCGACATTTTGACTGTCAATTATTTATTCATGAAACAAATATTTACTGTCTCAGAAAAAAGTTGAAGATAGGTTAGGACTAGCAATTCATTCGTCCAACAAATATTTTATTTATTGACTCTCTCTGAAATGGAGTCCCTCCGCTACATGCCGTGTGACAGGCACACAAAGAGACAAGTGAACATCCCTCTGGGGGCTCTGCGTGGCCACAGTCAGGTAAGTGACTTAAACAAAAGATGATGTGAGAGGTTACAGCTCAGATGCCCTCTTCAGGGCCACCCTCTCCAGCCACCCTGGTTACTTCCTCCATCTTCCCAGCCCTGGGCCCTTCTTTCCCAGGCTGACCTCAGCCTGCTACCACCTCGTGGCGGGGTTGAGGAGGGGCGGGGGTCATGTACACACCACACGCTTCACTAATGTTCCCTTCCCCCAGTAGGTATGCTCGATGAGGCAGGGACCACATCTTTTTTGACCACCATTCCTCATGCGAGGAATTCCTAATGCCTCACATGATTCCTCATTCAAAGAAATCCTCTTCCTCCATCCAAATGAGAAGCAAACATTTCTGCCCTACTCCCTGACAGCGGGGGAAGAGCTGCCACCTGGTGGACTTCGATTTCCTCTCTCTGCATCCAAAGTGGTCTGAATGACAGGCCAGAATAAAGGAAGTGACAACTTCCCAAACCATCATGACTCCAAAGGCGATGACAGTTAGGCTCAGGTGACCGGGTCATCGCTGCAATCAGATCACAACCCAAGGTAATCTGGTCCCCACACCCCCATCGAGAGCTCTGCCCACGTGGGCACCCCGGGCAGAGGCACCTCCCACAGGTTTCCGGAGAACTAGCTTCCAGTATCCTTTTCTTCTGTCCTCCATCTCTTATGAACAGAATTATCTTCCCACCATCTAGGACTCAAAGAATTTTCTCTCCCCCGCCCACCAAAACCTATCTTTCAACACATTTGAGAAAGCTCTACTCTCTTTTAAGAATCCAACGAGAAGCAAAATGGACCAAGCCCACCAGCCCTCTGTACCAAACAGTCCCGTTTCCCTCACACACTCCGCTCTCCCGGCAGAGTACGCACCTGGGAGGAGGTTAACTTGCCACGTCCTGTGTCATCACATCACCCAGCCCCCGTGCCTCTGTTTCCTCATCTGAAAAGGGGGCCAAACAACCTCTATCTTCCTTTAAGCTCTTAAACCCTTTGTTTCTTTGCCTTCGACACTCCCCAGCCGAAAATATCTCAACCTGTGGAGAAACTTAAGGACTACGTCATGATCAAACCTGTTCTCTGGTCTGCAAAAGAGACAACAGACTGTCCCACCAAGCGATCAATGCTCATTCATAAGGTATACATTCCTGCAACCCTCAAATGTATCAAAGACACTAGAAGTAAACAGAATGGTAAAGGCAGTTACTGTTTAAGAAGAATGTATTTGTATCCAAAAAGCGGGCAAGAATTATTTATGATTGGCTTCATAGTATTTATTTTTCACTTTAGCCAGTTGAGATTCTTATGACTTGGGACCAACACTTTGGTCGCTGGGTAAATGACTCAGGCCAGCATGAGCAGAGTCCCCAGGCAGGGGGGAGAGCAGCGTGACTCCCACTGTGAGGCCCAGCTCCTTGCTGAGTGGTCCACACTGGACCGTGCATGGGAATCCTCGTCCCCGGAAAGGGGCTGCCCAGGTCTGGCCCCCAGGAGAGCTCTCTGATCTCTTGTTGGGGGGTACAGAGCAAGAAGAGGGGAGGAAGGCGATAGTAACAATCACCAGTTGCTAAGCACTCTGTGCACGGAACTCAATTTGGAGAACCTGGTTCCTACAAATGGGCACTGTTCTCAGTCCCATTTCACAGAGGAGGAAACTGAGGGCAGAGAAGTTACGGGCATGTCCAAGGTTAGCGTGTTAATAAATGACGGGGCTGGGATAACGACAAAGGCAACAGATTTCTGAAGTTTAAAGCAAGGATTATTAGTTGTCCTACTTTTATAAATAAAGCATATGTTCTGATATGCTTAATACATTTTTTTTCTTGGTGAAATTCTAGAAAAATGGTTGGTAAATACTGCTCTCATTTAAAATTCAGCCTAAGTGTATTTGAAAGGACATTACAAAGCTTACAGGTAGGCAATACCAGCAAAGATAGGACTATCAATCTGTTACTTCCCAAACTACCAGAAGGGACCACACATCGAGTTAAAGGTCCCCGTCCACGGTCATAAAGCAGGAGGCATGGGTGTGGCCGGAGGTCTTCCAGCCCAGCTCCCTTCTCTCTGGGTGTGAAGAACCCCACCCCGAAAACACACTGAGCCAAGTACGCGCAGAGCTGTGCACTCTTGTCCTTCATCGCATTTTAAAGTACAGGGGTCACATTTGGTCTTCCTGATCTTTTTTTCACTAGAATTACTTCACACTGGTATCCCAACAACCCCAAATATTCTATCAGCTGGAATTCCTATCATTTCCTTGACAACTCTGAACAGCCCCAGAGACACCCTACAGCTTTCTCAGTCATAAAAGCAGCATTATCTCGGAGTTCTGACATCTTTCTGGTTACTTCCAACCCTCCCAGTCGCCCTGTTGTTCGGGGAATGGACCTTGGCTCCTTCCATGCTGTGCCTTTAAGCCTGAAGAAAGCTGAGTAAGCATCTGAGTGGTTGCGGTGTGCCAAGGAACCTGCGAACCCAGGGATGTCATACTTGGGGTCAGGATGACGACGGTGCAGGTTTCTGGGTGCATCTGGGTGCAGATGTCTTAAGTCAACCCTAATGACGCAGAAGGACGCTCACAGCTGCGTGAGCTCTGAGCATCCACAGTCCCAGGCCCATCGTGGGACCATCCATACACCACGATGTGCTACTCTGTCACCAGCTGCCCGGAGGAAATCCCAATGATAACAACTAGGCTAAAGGTCCCTGCCGCACCACTTCCGGCTGCAGGTCACAGGGAGGTGGGTGAGGACCCGTGTCTGAGAACACAGCTCCAAGTTCAGTGCATCTCCATGGCCCCTGCAGGTCCTTCTGTGGGCAGAGTCTCAGGACACAGGTCCCTTCTCCAGCCCAGGACTAGTCAGTTCTCCCTTCTCCCCACTTCCCATGCTTACACTGTACACAAAGGGTACCCATCAAAGCGAAAGTCCCCAGTGCTGTTCGGTCTCTGTGGGTGGAGTAGAATATCAAATGTTCCAGTCAAGGGGGAAGAGAAGTGTAGAGGCCACTGACGGTATTACAGTAAGTCAAGACAGCGCCTGACTAACCGAATGTGACTTACAATGTCCGTGCCTCACCTCGAGTGCCCAGCTTGGGTGAAAGAGGAGGCTGTGCCACTGAACCCTGCAGGGCGCCCACTACATTAGGCCACACTACTAGGAGATGGAGTCAAAGCAGCTCTACCTGATACATAGAAACAAACACAGGGAGGTGTCAAAAAGAGGAGATAAAGAATCATGGCCCAAATGAAAGAACAGATCAAAACCCCGGAAAAAGAGCTAAATGAAATGGAGATAAGCAATCTATCAGATGCAGAGTTCAAAACACTGGTTATAAGGACGCTCAAGGAACTTAGGGGGGACCTCAGCAGCGTAAAAATGATCCGGTCAGAAACGACGGATTCACTAATTGAAATAAAGAACAATTTACAGGGAAACAACAGCAGACTGGACGAAGCTGAGAATCAAATCAATGATTTGGAGTACAAGGGAGCAAAAAAACAACCAATCAAAACAAGAAAAAAGAATCCAAAAAAAGAGGATAGTGTAAGTGGCCTCTGGGGCAACTTCAAGAGGGCCAATGTTCTCATCATAGGGGTGCCAGAAGGAGAAGAGAAAGAGCAAGAAACTGGAAATCTATTTGAAAAAGTAATGAAAGGAAACTTCCCTAATTTGATGAGGGAAATAAGACATGCAAGTTCAGGAAGCACAGAGTCCCAAACAAGATGAATGCAAAGACGTCCACTCCAAGACACATCATAATTAAAATGCCAAAGGTTAACGAAAAAGAGAGACTCTTAAAAGCAGTGAGAGAAAAGCAGTTAGAACCTATGGGAATTCCTGTAAGAGTACCTGCTGATTTCTCAAAAGAAACTTTGCAGGCCAGCAGGGACTGGCAAGAAATATTCAAAGTCATGAAAAGCAGGGATCTATAGCCAAGACTGCTCTACCCAGCAAAGCTATCATTTAGAATCAAAGGGCAGACAAAGAGCTTCCCAGACAAGAAAAAACTAAAGGAGTTCATCATCGCCAAACCATTATTATAATGAAATGTTAAAGGGACTTATTTAGGAAAAAGATGATCAAAACTATGAACAATAAAGTGTCAACAAATACAAATCTATCAACAATTGAATCTAAAAAACAAACTAAGCAAACAAGAACAGAGACAGAATCACAGATGCAGAGAGCGTTTTTGATGGTTGCCAGATGGGAGGGTGTGGGAGAACGGGTGAAGAGGTGAGGGGATCAGGAAGTACACCTGGGTGGTTACAGAATAGCCATGGGATGGTTATTAGGGATGTAAAGTCCAGTCTAGGGAATGGAGGAGCCCAAGAACTTATACACACGACCCATGGACATGAACAATGGTGGGGGGATTGCCTGAAGGAGTGGGGGGTGCTGGGTAGGGGGGGCGGGAAGGGGGAAAAAATTAGGACACGTGTAATAGCATAATCAATAAAATATAATTTAAAAAATAAAATAAAATGCCATTGCCTTTGAGTAGGGTAGCTGAGAACTTTTTCATTAAACAAAATTATTTTATATTGATTTTCCGTTGATAAAATCCCTCTCTCATTTCAGTAAGAATCTAAAGTAGGTATCAGAACTCTTTTAAGCACTACTATACCCTCCCCCCAAATAAAACCAATGAAGGAAGGAAGGAAGGAAGGAAGGAAGGAAGGAAGGCAGGCAGGCAGGCAGGCAGGTCGGCCATAAGATGTCATCAATACTTACTTTCCCATTAGCATTAAAATTTCTTAGAAAAAATAAAAAAAAGAAATCCCAAAGAACTCCTCTGTAACGTGTCGTTAAAGTCAGTCTGCTGCGAAGCAGGGAGAGTGTGACACGGGGAAGTGGAAGCACGGAGGCCAAGGCCAGGCGGTGCCAGGCCACACCGAGCTCGTCCACTTCCACCTCAGGAGAACGAGTGAGCGAGGGCCACGCTGCAGAGTCAGAACATGCAAATCTGACTACTTCTGTTCCATAAAATGTACACTTTGCCTTATGTCTTCTTAATTAAAGGCTTTACTGATCAATAGTTATGAGATGCACTTCACTCTCGTTTTTATCAGAGGAAACACTAGCTCACATTCCAACAATACCATTCTGCTGGAGCAGTTGATACCTGGAAACAAACTGTCAATGAAAGGATAGTGTAATCAGTGCCTATCTTTTCAGCACTACCTACAAAACAGATCATTATTAAACTGTTCAAAGGGAACAGAAAGCAAGAAATCTAATATATTGACTTAAGTCACTTTCAATATAAGATGACTTTTGATTATAGTCACAGATGAGAAAAGACTTCAGAACTGGGCTTTGAAAACCAGGTCTGACTCCTAACCCGAAATCCTGAAACTTGGGGAACACTTATACTTGGGGGATGGGGATAGCAGTGAGAGAGAGGCCTGGAAGAATGAGCTGGAAGGGTGTGACTCACCATCAGGGAAGATGGAAACAGGGCAGAGACAGAGCCTCTGCAATTGGGGAACGGTGGCCCCAGAGCCACCAGAGGGCTTGCCACTGGCAGGGCAGTGGGGAGGGCCCCGGCTGAATGTGAAATATTCTTGATGGAAGCCATGGTTAAAGACAGAAGGTGGACAAGACGTTGTCTCAAAGGCACAGGGTCATTCTGTCAACCCAGGGGATAAAACTAGGACAGAAGAGAAGTCTGAGAATGAAGGGAAATGAAGAGACAGGGCACAGAGCAAGGTCACAGGCACCTGACACGGTCAGGGCTCACCTGAGCTACCAGGGAGGATTCTTTCTGGGAGAGACTAACGGAAGGGGAGACACAAAGAAACACCACGACGGAGACAACAAGAAACTGAAGTTCCTGTCTCGTACTCTTCGTCTTCTCAGGGAAGAAGGGGTGGGTGGGGGGAGTGTAGGGAGCAGCTGGGAGCTGGAAAGACCGAGACAGTTCTCAGGGGATGAGGCTTGATAGGAGGACAAAACGACATGTCTCTCTGGCCAGGCAGAGGGCCGACTCCCATTGGAGCTGACTGCCACCCAGACACTGGCAGGAGCAGACGCTGAGGAAGAGGACGGTGCCCAGGACGCAGGTCTGTCAGTGACGGACAATGGCCAGCTCTTTCAGGAGATGTGAGACAAGCAGAGTTTAGATTTAGTCTCCAACTGTTCAGGCTAAGGAAGGTGGTGCAGAAGAGGATGCTCCTAAACACTTAATGAAGTTACTGCAAAAAGAAAAAAATCTGTTTCCCCGTCTGTACTTCCAGACACAGACTGAAGTGACATTTCAAACATAGGGTTTTCTAGATCATTAACTCCATCAGTTAAGACTCTACGCTCGGCAAAATGACCATTGTTTATTTTCTGTTCATCCTTTAATTTCTTAAAAAATAAAAAAGTTGCAAAATCTGGAAGTGTTATTTATTCCTGAAAAAATCCTGATGTAGAAAATGGTTTTTCACCAATTTTCACAATGAACATCTGCTATTACCTTCCAAATTAGAATAATTTAACACCCCACCACCACCACCACCACCAATTCACTTCACCAAATCCTAAGACAAGTTTAAGATCCCTCTTCCTTCAAACCTTCATCATATGACCTCCGGTGACCTATAAATCCCTAACACACACAGTCTGCAAAACACTACCTAGCACCTGATTTCAAAGCGCATTAAACCATTCTTGAGCTACTCTGTAGCACGCACTCACTCACTCACTCACTCACCCAACAAACATCCGTGGCATACCCACTCCCAAGTGAAACACTGTGCCAAGAAAGGGAAAGCAAGCCACCCAGACAGCACTGGCTTCTGCCCTCCCATGGCTTCCTGCCTGGTGGAGGGTGGTTCCAGATATGATGGCCCCTGGGAGGAGAGGTGGCCGGAGGGGTCAGGAGAAGAGGAGGGCCTGGCGAAGGGAGCCCGGGGCTCTCCCAGGGAACCTCTCAGTTCCTGCTTCCTGTTTTCCCCATAAATCACAAACTCGGTTTGGAGGAAAAGCAAGAGACTGCCCACCTTGTAGTGGTCACTGACCAAGGTGCAGATTTGAAAAAATTAGTCCTTTATTTTAAAAAAAGGGAGAGCATCTCTACAGTAGAAGCGCATTTAAATTCATACAAGAGCAGCGGCTCCGAGGTCAGGAAGGCAGCTCCCAGCCCTGACCGCAGGTTCGGGGTCAGTCCCGCCCCCTCGTGCCCACGTACAGCCCTGCTGGCCGAGGTGGGCAGAGACCGCCCGCGCTTTTCATTTCCACGTACTGCCCCTCGCCCCATCGCACACAAACTTGCCCCAACCCGCCGCCCTCACGTCTACCACGTGGCTGGGGGGAGCCACAGTCAGTTGCGTTCCAACTTGGTGGAGTGACTGCTTCTCCCAAGGTGGTGGGTGGCCATGAGCACCCCGGGCCCCTTCCCAGCCACACTCCCGCGTTACGCAAACTTCCACAAGTGCGGTCATTTGGCAAATTAACCTTTTGGTGTGAAAACTAAAGCTAAGTTCTTCAAATTACTGGGTCACTTAACAGGCATACACGCTGCCTAAGAAAACATACCTTTGGACGGACACAGAAATTAGACTAGAAAAATGCACACTGCCTTTTAGTGGGAACAAGGCGCCCATTCTAGAATGGCCAAAATAATCACAACTCCTAACTGCTTAAAATACACGTCCATTAAAAAAAAAAAAAAAAAAACAGGACATAATACAATAAATGTAGTATTTACTGCAATACTCTGCGAACTACAAGATTAGATATGTACCTGCAAAAAACAGGAAACTTTTCAAAGGTTTTGACCAATCTCAGAAAAATCAGCAAAGTAGCTATTATTTCCTAGAAAATAATACAGGCACGCAGCTTCATCCCAGGCGTCCTAGAGCCTGCTTCCTCATCTTCACCGCGCCCGAGCGGGGCTTTGCCGCCCCTCACCACACACCGCGGAGCTTCCACTCTGGGCAAGGCGCTGTGGGGCAACGAGAGTCAGCTGGGCTGCCTACTCACAAGAGGCCAACAAGGTGGCCGCAGGCGGCAGAGCACGACGAGTCACACCAGAAGAGAATAAACGGCACGCGTTACCATTACAGAGAAGCATTACAGGCACTGCTGGGCAGAGAGATGTGACAGGACTCACGGAGGAGGGGCTTGCGAGTGAGCTCTCTGAACACAAGCGGGAAGGCAGAAAGCGTCCCACACAGAAAGCACAGGCTGGTAGGGCAGGAGAGGGGCGGGCTTGTCTGGGAACGGGGAGGCTTGTCCAGGGAAGGGGGCAGTGGGTGGAGAGGCTTGGGGCTGGTGGGTGCAGAGAATGGGGGTGCTGGTGAGGCCTGGCGGTGAGCTGGCTGTGCCCCCGCTCCATGGCATCATCACTCCAGGACCCAGACACCCAGCAAAAGTCAGTGCCTTTCTTCCACTCGGAAAAGAGGAAATGAACATGTTGGCAGGATAAAAAGGAGAAAGATGCACAGGATGGGAGTCCGAGAAAGAACCAAGGCACGTGGGGCATTGCCCACCAAGCGCCCAGGTTAAAGGGTGGTCTGGACAAGAAAAGTGAAGAAAAAGGGATGGGTGAAGGTAAGGGGAAACTTTGAGGAGGACGGAAGAAAGCCAAGGCAACTAAAGTAGACAGAACACCTCGATTCTCTACAAATCAGGGGTAGGAGACTTTACTGAGAATGAGGTCACCGAGTCTGTTTTATGACCGTCATTCGTGAGGTGAGACCACTTTTTGTCTCTTTGTCCTCCAGCGACGCTCAGTGCTCCCTCAGTCACCTAAAAACTAATAGCCTCTCTCGGTCCCAAGTTTAGAGCTTTCGGAGACCCAAGGTCTGTGAAACATGCCCTGCAGTCTGAGCACACGCTGGCCAGGTCAATGTGGTGACGATCCCTTCCACACTGGAGGTCTTAAGCGGCATCAAATCCGACACAGAAACCCACCTGAGCTGCTTCAATTTCCGAAGTTACTTATGGCAGGCAGGCAATGTGAAGGCCTCCACACAGCCTGCCTTACGTGCTTCTGGATTTATTTTGGTCTCTTCAGTTTCATACACCTGTTTCTGTTCTTTGAAACAGTCGAAAACTGTGAAGCATAAGGGAAATGGTAAGCTCTTCCAGACAGGCTTCGAGACCGAGCGTGCTGTCCTCCCCAAGTCCTACAGCGCAGGACGTTTTCTCTGGGTGGGCAGCACCCAAGGTCTTTGGTCCAGACCTATGGGCCTCGAGAGTGGAGGCCAGAAACACCATTTTTAACACGTGTCCCAAGTTGGCTTATTCTCACCCAGGGTGAGTCCAGGGACTGGGTCTGTTGCCACCAAGCAGGAGGCCAGTGAAGGTCCTTGCTTTCTGATTAAACTCCTCCCTGCCCCTCGCCTGCACAGACGTGCGCACACCTGAATGACACTAAAATGCAGTCCGGGAGAAGCTAAATTTCACACGAGGCTTTCTGGCCCCACCTTTGTCCAGAGCTGCCCACTGAGGTTCTAAGTCACTGAACCGCTGCCAAATAGAATAAATAAAACTTTCCTTTTGCTCTTTAAGCTACTGTGTATTTTCTAATATTTTGTATTGCATGGATTATAACTGAAAGAATCATTTCACTTAAAAAAAAAAAAAAGGCCCAAAAGGTCTCTGGCAGCAGGGCCAAAGGCTCTAGCCACGTGACTTTATTCTCAGGACCCCGAATCCAGTTTTGGACCTGACCTGAAGTAATGACAATTTACTCCATGGACATTAATTATGTGCCCAAAGCAGCAGGCTGGGAGCCGCGGAAACAAGAGCAGAGGAAGCTTGTCCTCAGCCCCCCAGAGGCTCAAAATGGTCCTGCTGAAGCAAGAAGTAAAATTAGGCAGGTGACTCATTAACGAACAGTTCCACTTCCGGGTCTGCTGGGCGTCTGGCTTTCCCACAGCAGACCTTCCATGACTCGTCAGCCCTACTTCACATCACAGAGCTCAGGACCCAACCTTCCCAGGCCAAGGCCTCACTGCGTCTGCCTTCAGAGCAGCGCATGGTGACAGAGACCAAAGGGGGTGAGCTCTTGAAAAGAGGGGCTGGGTGCCAGTTGGGAAAGGAGGGCGGGGAGCTGCACACGGCGCTGGGAACGGTCCGCAGCTTGATCTCGGCAGTGGCTCCTCAGGGTGACAACGGGTCTACACTTAACATGTGTGCATTTTACATGTGTAAGTTAAATCTCAACTTAAAGAAACTAAAAGTCAACAGGAGTCAATGGCCAAAGCTGTTCCACCTTCACTATAGGGGGGTTACATAATGCTTCTTTTGTCCTATTATATATTTATTCTATTGATATTGGCCACTTTAAAGAATAACTGAGAATAAAAATATCAACACTCTAATATAATTCATCAGTACATACATATTATTTTTACCTTTTTCTGTTACTTGCCACATATAATGTCTGGAGACACTAGATAAATCTCATAAAAAAACAGTTTATAATGTTTAATGTTTGGAAGCTATTATTGATATTTATTGCCTGTAAAGTACAGCTGTATTTTTTATGTGGCAAACTCTTAAATCACTTGAATCTTTCCTGCCTCTGAATTTCTCTTAGCAGTTTGTGCATAGAATTTTAATCCTATACAAACTATTGAAATCCTTCTGTTGTCATAAATGGCTACTTGTATGTTTTATTGTCATTTAGCTTCTCCCCATTTGCCTAATGTTGCCAGCTAGCTTGTGAACTAGGGACTGAAGAGAGATAGAGCTGAGCTGGCACCGTTCCACCACAGGTGCCCTCACACACGTGATGGTCGCTCGCAGCTCACTGAGCAGGAGGGACCCTCCGAGGCCGTCTTGCTAGGTTCACACCTCATGCAAGGATCACATGTTTGGGACCCCTGAGGGCACTGACAGGCAACTTCTGTTTAACAAACATGCATTTGTGAAATGCTCTATATCTAAAAACGCTTTCCCTTCCATTTCTCTCCTGTCCTCACACCCTTGCAGGGGACACAGGGCAGGATCCCACCCTCCCTCCACCAACCACCTTTTTTTTTATGAGGGTAGAAATGAGGCTCAGAGAGGGAGTGACTTGTTCCCGGTCACAAAGCGAACTACTGAGGGAGATGAGGGCTCCAGGGCGCTGATGCCCGAGCGATGCCCATTAAGCTGCCCCCTTCCGGAGCCAGAGGCTTTCTCGGTCGTGCAGGCTCCCTCTCCATCAGAAACTCCCCCTCAGTCTTTCATCACCCAGAATCTGACCCCCTGGTCTCTCAGGTCTCCATCTCTACCCTGACAACAGTGGTAGGCAGGACAGGGCCAGGAAGGGAGCCTGCAAGCGCCCCTCGGAGGCCTCGCTGCAGCCTGGCGCCGCCTACTCACTCGATCCACGTTCAGAGAGCACCAGGACGAGGGTCTTGCTGAGATTAAATAGTCCCTTTAAATTCAAAAGGAAAACAGGCCGATGAGGTTGGCTGGGAGCGTGTTCTTCTTCAGGCGAACTTGACGTGGGCCACTGTCACCTTCTTACGGTGCTTCTAGCTCCCAGAGCGGCCCCTCCGGGAAGGCAGTGCCTCCCCGCACTGCAAAGTGAAAACCCAGAACTGTGCTGAGAAGTGTGGACACTGTGGGCTCAGTCACGACCTACTCCTGGCCCCACACAGAAGAGATGCTCTGTGCATCTCTTCTCTAGTCACTGATTACTGAGTCCTTCCTTGGGGCCAGTGCTCACTGGTCTAGACGCCTGGACAACACAGGCCAACCCTGCCTCTGGTGCGTCCATTTCGGCAGGACCCTGAGCACACCGTCCACTACTTACACCATTTCAGTGGTTGGTGCTGAAATACAAAGTAGACTGACTGAGCAGCCAGCTCTCGATAAATGTCTACAGAATGCGTGACCAGCTGCCATGGTTACTGGATGGAGTTGCATGACACAGTGGAGAAGATACTTCAGAGTCGGACGTGAATTTAAGTGCTGATGTACCAATAATGAGGTATGAATTTAAGTCCTGAAACAAGTAAGCCAACAAAATGGGCCTCACTCTCCAAGCCTGTCCAATGGGAGTAATCATTGGACGGTGCAGGGCTGCCGTGAGGACTCAGTGGAGTTGTGCTTTAATGCAGATCTTGGCACCGAGTGAAGTGCTACTGCACGCCAGTTCTGTTCCCTCCCTTCCAGCTTGTCTCTACAGCACACCATGCTCTAGCCGCAATGAGTGGCCGTGCTGTGGCCTCTGCCCTCCACCTGGCAACCTCCTGGGCCGCCTTCAGGGTCCACAGCCATGCCCACCTCTGGAAGCCTCTCCTGCCTGCCCGCTTTTTCTGCTGCTTCCCTCGCCTCTGGGCAAATCCCCCAGTCGCTCCTATATCCCTGCCCTGGCTTTGCTCCCCCACTAGACCGAAAGCTGCTGTCCCAGCTCTGACAGTGCGCCTCACATACCAGTGGCACTTCCCTACACATGGCAACGGCCAGAGGGAAAGGCCTAGATGCAGAGAGGCTTCTGCGGGACTGGACGATGTGTGTGCATGTGTGTGAGACAGAGACTGACTCTCCCCAGGGATCCTTCTCAGTTTGGGAGGCCATTCCTAAGCCTTCAGCACAGCCTGGTCGCACCCCTCTCTAACTCAAGCGGGTTCCATTTCACAACTGCGTTAACATGCACGAACACACTTCCTGTCACAGATGCTATACCTAGGTCGTCCCTCGGGTTAGTCTACTTGCCCATTAACGGGAAACCGATGCTCTTCTTGTTCTAGAACCACAGCCACCAATTCACTTCAGACCAATGAAAAGAAAACCCGAGAGCAAGGACTTAAGAGCCAATGGCAGTGTTTCTGATATAAACGCCGCCAAATAAAAACTGGCTGATTAATTTTAAATGACTTCACAGCATTTAAGGGAAAACATGAGACTGACACGAAGATTTTAAAACTCATTAGAGTCAGCCCTGAAATCGCTGGTATATTTAAATGGAAGGCTGCTCGTCTGACAGGCGTTCGTTCAGACACGCTATTGTGTGTCACTGTGGCTAAGGTTGGCTGAGCACCTCCATTAAAACCTTCGCATCCACAGCTTATAATTTCACAATAAAAATCTGCTCTGGGCTTGACTTTTGCATACAAAAGATTTCTGCTTGAAATATATATTCCAAAGTACAAAATAAACCTGTCTGGACTGAAAACTCAGATAAAATTACTTTTGGTGTGTCTTAGAGTAGAGTAAGCTAGAAATTTAGGATTAGAAATTTCCTTTCTAAACCATAAAGGTTAGAAGTAGAAAAAGGTTGGTAAAGTCAGTTTAGGAGCAAGGAGAAAAAGATAAAAGTGATTTATTCCAGAAACATCAAGATCATCCTTATGCAGCTAACAAACTCTTCATTTCCAGTTTATCACCAGATCTGCCGATTCTATCTTAAAACACTTCTCAAGTCCCTCAGGCTCTCTGGTCTCTGGCCTCCCTGGTGCCAGGTTATCTTCAAACAAGCAGGCGGCCAACCCCAGGCCCCACAGCTCCTGCTCACGCACCAGAGAAATTCCAGGGTCTGCCAGAGGCCCGCAGGCCCAGCTCCTGCCACGTTCTTGGCCTCCCCCTTGCTTCCCTCCGCTACCTTCCCTCCCATACCCTCTGTCCTCACTCCTGGGTCCGGGTCTTTCTGTTCAGGTCTCTCACCTTGTCCCTACAGTACAGGTACTCTCTCTCCCTAATGACTCTGCTGAAGGTATACAGACCCTCCTCCTGGTTAATTACATTAAGGGCATGCTCTACATTTTAAAAATACATTTATATCTATTGTTATCTCTGCTGCACTTTCAAGTCTGAGTGAGACAAGGTAGAAACTGGGGCCCAGAGTCTGAACCACTCGGGCAGGTATCGCATAAACAGCCACCAAAGCCCCCGCTGCTTCATCCCATGCTGACCTGAGCCACAAGCCACAGGTACCCCAGAGAGATGCCTGTGTCAGACCCAGGCCGCTGGTCCCCATAGATCTGCAGGGGCGTCCCTCAGCTCCAGGGGCGCTGTCTCTGCTGGGCTCCGACTGTCTTTCCCCTCTCCACTCCCTGCCCCGCTTGCCCCAGCTCCAGACCTTCACGGACAGAACTCTTCCACCAGACACGTTTGCCTTTCATGCCCCGACACGGGCAGCACCTGGCGCCCCGGGCTGCACAGCGCTCAGACGGCAGACACTGCCCCAGTTTACCACTATTGCTGAGACACTTCCTGCTCATTATTTCCCTCCTAGGTCAACTATAAACTTCTAGAAGGCAGGGACCTCACCTGACTTTTCTATCTCCTTACAGGACCTACCACTGAACAGGCAGAGAAGCAAGTATTCAAGTGAAACTCCACTGCTAGCAGAAAAACAAGAACACCGTTACTAGTTTTTTTTTCCTGATGAGATGGAATGTAAGTAAAAATAAACACAGTATCCATGCTGTGTCTTCAACCACTAGTTTTTAGAACTCACTTTTCCTTTAGAGCTGAAAGAATGGAGTTGACTGTGAAAGGACATCACCGGAGTCACTGGGACAAAGCTCGGGGACTAACACACACAGGCAAACCCAAAAGCAGGAATTCCGGGTACACTGTCGTGATCGTAGGGCATTCTGCTGCAGTCACCTGTGCAGCACAGATGCCCAGCAGGCTGAGGGGCAGGAGGAACACAAACTCGATGTCTAACGTGCACAGGTGGCAGACGGCAACTCACTGGGTGACGTAAGGAGCGCACTAAGGAGGCCTGGCTGGTGGGGACTTGTGATGGACAGGGCAGCTGGAGGGGGGGTGGCGCAGGCGTCATCTAAAGGAGAATCAGGTCGGGACGTGAAGAAAGTGGCAGTGTGCCTCCTCAGAGGACACCTGACAGTGAGCACCAGATGAGGAAGAGATGAGGACAGGAGCCGACAGTGTGGTAGGAGCACCGGCACGTCGCCCTGTCTTCTCTAGCACACAGGAGGACTTTTTTTAACAGAGAAAATTACAATGGCCCACGAGAACATAAAGCAGTGACCTGGAGAGCTGCTGGCTGAGCTCTTCCCTAAAGGCAGAGGGTCTGAAATTCTTCCCTCACTGCAAAGCTCATCCCATGGAAGAGAGAGGGAGGAAGGACAGAACGCAGACGGACGGAGACACAGAACCTCAAGCAGAAGCAAGGGATGCTCTGTTACACTCAGGACGGTCCTCACGTAGCTGGCTCCTGAGGTCCCATCAAGTTTAGCATTTGTCCCAGGAAAGACAAAGTATCTGGAAAAAGCTGCCTGTCTGTGAGGATGCAGCTCTACGGGGAGAGTTTGGGGAGTGGAAAACAGGCTGGACTTTGGCCACTCACCTCTCACGGAGGCCCAGGTCACACATCGCATACATGTGGAGACCTGGGAGGCCACTGGCCCGCCCACTCGACAACTTCTGACTGAGCCTCCTCTCCTGTGTGGCAGTGCTGTGCTGGCAGTGGTGGCACACTGGGGCCAGGAGAAAAAGGGTCCTGCCTGTGAGGATCACACTCTGGGGGGGGGACACAGATAACAAATAAATCCAGAAACAACTACAGACCATGACAAATGCTGTCAAAGAGAAACAACATGCCTGGCTATGATGGTTAGTTTTATGTATCCATCTAGCTGGGCCACGGTGCCCAGACTTGCTCAAACTTTATTCTGGATGTTTCTGTAAGGCTGTCTTGGGATGAGAGTGACAGTCACGTTGGTGGACCCTGGAGTAGAGCAGACTGCCCTCCCCAGTGTAGGTGGGCCTGAGGGGAACAAGGGTGAGCCCCCTACCCTGAGTGAGAGGGGATCTGCAGCAGACAGCCCTAGAGCTTCGGCTGCAACACTGGCTCCTTCCTGGGTCTGTTCTGCTGGTCCAGCCTGGAGACTGTGAACGCGCCAGGCTCCATAATCACCTGCGCCAACTCCTCAAAATAAACCCCCTTCCGTTTATCTATATACAACATAGCCCGTTAGTCCTGTCTCTCTGACTAATAAGCTAACATGGACTTGACAAGGAGGATCTACTTCATGGTGAGAAAAAGCCTCGCTCAGTAAGTGACATCTGAGCTGAAACCAGATGAGAAGAAGGCGGGCAGTCACAGGGCTGGGGGAAGCCCCGAGCCGAAGGGGGACAGGTGGCAAAGCCCTGAGGCCGAGTGCAGCGGGCAGCCTGGGGGGGTGCAGACTGCAGTGAGAGGGAGGCAGGGGCCCTTTAGGAGGCGGGACTCAGGGGAGACGGGGCATCTGCGCAGCCCTGCCATAGAGATCACCCTGGGGGTCATGGGAGACCAATGTGCTTTTCACTGCACCTAGGGTGGGGCTAAAGAAGGTCAAGAGGGGAGGGGGGCTGGAAGGAAAATGAATTCCAAAACAAGAGAAGTGACAGGAAGAAAGCCCTGGCCATTTTAAACAAGTCCTTCCCAGACGCCCCCATCCCCCCTCAAAATTACAACTCAAATATTGAAAGAACCTACACGTGTGACCATGGAATCATTGCTGACCTTTTACAAATCATGGAAAATTAAAACGCTCTCTGAAAAAAGAAACAGGCAAATCTCCCGATAAAAAAAAAAATAAAAGGAAAGAAGGAAGCTAAGGCCCACAGACAAAAGAAGTTGAGAAGAGCAGCGAGCAGGTGATCTGAGCAGTGGCACTCAGGTGACGCGCTGGCAGGAGCTCCGTGCCTGTGGCGTGGTGAGGCGCACAGCGCGCTGGCGGAGGGCACAGGCTCCAGAATCGGACCGGACCCAGGGACCCAGCCTGGCTACCGGTCTGCCTCACGGGTCTGCTCTTCACAGGCGAGCGAAAGCGACCCTCCCTCTCACTGGGCTTTGACAGAAGGAAATAAAATCATGCAGCATCTGGGCAGAGTTTTAGTAAATGTTATTTTGTTGCTCTTCTGGTCACTGGGTGATTATTTTATTCATTCAGCAAATAATGACGGAGTATGTTCTATGTATTAGGCACATTTTAGCTGAAAAGTAAACAAAGCCCCGTCCGACTAGTGAGTATACAATCCAGTTGCAAAGACAGACCAACAAATAAACATATATGCTTTGGAAGAAAAAGAAAGCACGGTCAGAAGGTGGGACTGGCAAGGCACGTCTCTGAGATGCAGGGCAGTGACCCAAGGAATGCCCACCAATGATGCGTCTCAACACTGGGTACATGTGGACAGGGGTTCCAGGGCCTTTCAGTGAGAGAAGCCGGCAAAGACCGCATTCCTGCGGCCAGGCCGCCCCTCTGAATGTTAGCCTCATCTCCTAACTGGGTGAGCGTGACAGACTCATCTTACACGGTGGGGACAGACTGCTGAGATGGCTGAGCACACAGTTCATTCCTGTAAGGCCCTAAACAAATGTAGCTAATCACTTATATAATTATGACAATTGCCCTCTCCATTGTCAATCTCCTATTTAAAAACAAAACAAAAAAAATCCTCCTCAAGCTTCTCAGCTGAAAGTACTCTTCTCTAAATTTGTTTTTTAAATCTATGCTCTTAAATATCACTTTTTACTGAACTAACGATACATCCCCGGAAGGTGAGCTTCTGATTAATTTTGTGAAGCGTCGATTCCAAGCGGGTGCATCCCGCAGAGGTGTTTGCGGAATGAATGCTTCGGTCAGAGAGGACTCGTGACAGGAGATGAAATTTATTCTTTTGCTCCAAAAAAGTCAGGGGAAAAAAAAATGGTGAGACAAAGGCCCTAAGGAGGCATTTTTGCCTTCCCATGAGCAGTGGCTCTCTAATTAGTCTTCTCACAACAGAAAGGGCTGCCCTGAGCAGGGCCATGGTCTGGCAGGGACCAGAGGATGGTCCCAGGGGCTGGTTGGGCCAACCCCGCTGAGGCCTGGGCGGAGCTGGGCACCACTTCTTTATCCCCCAGCCTCGCCAGCAGGCATCCATCCCCTTTCCACAGACGAAAGAACTCAGGCTCCAACTTACCCTGACCGGGTTGACACTGACCTGGCAGGTGAGGAACTGGCCTTTCTTCTCCAGTACACTGACTGCATCCTATGAAAGCATCCATGGAAAAGTCGGAGCTGGCCAGCTGGGTGCAGAATGGACAGCAGGGCAAAGTTGGAAGAACTGCTCTTAACAACAACTATTATACTACATGGGCACTTCTTTGAATAGTCTGCCCAGCAGAGGCTTAGAGCTAAAATGAATTTCCAGTACAAGATGCGGTCCACATCTTGAAAATGATGAAAATCAGATATGTTTAGGATGAGTAATTTACAAAATCAGAAACCATAAGTAAAGATGCAATAAGAACAACATCTTACTCATTTAACAAATTCTTCATGGTCAAGGTCAGCTACCAGAACAAAGGACAAAGGGCAGGGTGTTTCAGCAAGACGGCCAGAGGCCTTAACGAAGATAAAGGAACTGGAAACTCTCCAGAAAGTATGCAAGCCTGGACTTATTTTCCTAAGGTTCTGGTGTTTTCACATTTTTTTCACATCATTAAAAGTCAAATTGATAAGGATAACAATAAAAAAAGAGAGAGGACCACGGGCTTTACCCCAGCTTGCAGGGGAACCACAGGCCTACGGAAGCGAATGTCCCCCACCTCTGGAGAGTGGAGACTTAAGACTTGACGGGAGGGCCTTTCCCTCAGGGAGCTAGAAGTAACTGCCAGTGGCAAGGCCAGCAAAGGCCTCACAGTCACGCAGAGGCTGGCTTTCAGTAAAGGAAAAGCTAGAGAGATTTAAACGAGACAGCTCTGCCCTTAAAACCAGACCACTTCTGTGTCCCAAATCTAAGACCAAAACAGCCTGAGACAGGCGGGGGCTTGGTCCACCCGTGGCTAGGACAGGCTGGGGTCCAGCTGACCTGCTGTGAGGCCAGCCCAGGCCTGGGCGCCCTGAGCCTCAGGCACCCTGCTCTAGCTCAGATTCCTATCTGCAAAGGGAAGCCTATCCTCACCGGGTGACTGTAAGGATTAAAGCAGCAAGCACCAGGGAGGGTCGCTCTGACCAGGTGGGCAGGTGGTGTGGGCATCGGCTGTGGCTCTGGGTTGCCTAGGATGTGTTCAGAAGCTGCTCCAATACACCTTGACCCTCCCTGGTCAGTCCCACAAGGACACAGTGCAGAACACGACCGCACCACGGAAACAGGCCCCCAGCCGACTCAGGTAAATAACTTGGCAACAGAAATCATTCTTCTCTTTCTCCATCCTGGAATCTCTACCCTGTTCCTGTCACCACAACCCAAGGACTGGATCTCGATTCAGAGCTTGTGACTCTCACTCTCCCCTCCCCTCGCCCGCCTCTGCTCCTTCCCCTCCACACTTCTGCAGCTCTGTCCCCTCACCCTCAGTCAAGAGAAGACATGACACTGCCATGGTGCTGGCTCAGAACAAAAATGGCACAAATGGAACATCACTGCCTCCAGGGGAGAATGTAAGTGGGAATGAGGTCAGGAGAACTCGGGAATGTCCTAATCTGCCAGAAGCATTTTTATAGGTTAAAACTCTGAAACGGTCCTGGCCGGTGGGGCTCAGCTGAGCGTCTTCCCACAGAGCGAAAGGTCACCAGCTCGATTCCCGCACCCACGGCCATGCTTTCAACTTTGTACTGTCTGCAACTATTTGGCAGTCTAAAAAATTACTTCAAAATAAAAAGTGTAAAAAAACCTTTGCATCCCTAGAGATACCAGCCCCCATCCCCAGGTGTGGTTATCTTACACTTGAGAGCTAATAAATATTAGTTGAATTAATAAACAATCAAGAGGATACAGTGGGTTAAAAACAAAAAGACAGTAAATCCAAGGTCAGGAGGAGCTGGTCGGCTGGTTTATCTGGGAAGGAGACTTTTATATGGGCTTCTAGGCAGAGGGGAAGGACCAACAGGGCATCAGCACTGGTAGCAGAGAGTCCCTGCCGCCGGGGAGGGGCTAGGTGGAATACAGCCTTGCAGAAACTGCCACCAGATGCCGCATGCTATCCCTTCCAGTGCTGCCCAATCAAGTCCACTGTCTACACACACGCCCATGCCCAGCCTCAGAGAGTCGGGCTCTTTAACGGAAGCCGGTGCCCAGAGGTCTTCATTCCAACTGGATGCTGGCTCCTAAGGCCCTTCTGTAGGGGGATGTGAGCGTTAGGAAGACACAGGCTGAATCTATCTCTGGCAATTCACTTTTTTTTTTTTTTTAAGATTTTATTTATTTATTTTTAGAGAGAAGGGAATGGAGAAAGAGGGGGAGGGAAACATCAGTGTGTGGTTGCCTCTCACTCAGCCCCCTACTGGGGACCTGGCCTGCAACCCAGGCATGTGCCCTGACTGTGGACTCGAACCAGCGACCCTTTGGTTCCCAGGCCGGTGCTCAATCCACTGAGCCACACCAGCCAGGGCACAATTCACATCGTCTGCTGCGCTGTGTGGCTCTGTCACAAGGAGGACACGTACACACAAACATGGCAGAAGCGACTGCTTGTATTCAGCCACGACTCCCACAGAAGCCAGGGGCCAGAGTGAAGGCTTCCTCTGCCCCTCGGTGACCCTGTGTTCAGCAGGTCATGCGCAGGCCTGCTCCAGTCTTCTGCCACGACAGCCCTGGCAAGGTAGGAGAGGCTGCCTGTTCAAGAAGGGCCGACGCGACCGCCTACGCGTCCTGAGGGGCCAGGCAGGGTGCAGGGACAGGCCGCAGTGGATGCGTGCCTTGGAATGAAGTTCCTCCACCCACACACCTTGTCCCGCACCTCTCGAACTGTTTGATCGACACCAAAAAGGAAACCCGAGGAAAGTGAGACAAATCAATTATGAGATCGATGGGAAAATAGTAATTATATAGATATGCCTCTGTTGTGTTAAACCCTGCCACCTGCATTTACTTAAAAGAGCACCGCATTCAAGCTCAACAACACAGGACAATGAGTGTCCCTAAGAGAGCTTTTAACCTTAGGACAAGCTGGCAGCCCGCACAGCAGGGCCTGGTCCATTAGAAGGGATTATCAGTGAAACAAACAGTTCATTCCCAGGATCTATTAATTTCCTTTTCATTGACACCAATGAAACATATTTGGACTACCATTCATCTATGGTAGATCAAATCTGACATAACTTGCTTCACTTTTACATAATCACATTACTTCAAAGTTGGGTTTAAGCCAAATCCTACCTTCCACTGACTTCTATCACAAAACGGGACGCAGAGCTGAACTCTGGAACGTCCTAATCTGCTAGAAGGATTTTTACAGGTTTAAAACTCTGAAACAGCCCTGACTGATGGGGCTCAGTTGGTTTAGCGTCGTCCCACAAAGCAAAAGGTCACCATTTCGATTCCTGGTCAGGGGACAAGCCTGTGTTGCGGGTTTGGTCCCTAGTCAGGGCACGTACAAGAGTCAACTGATTGATGTTTCTCTCCCTCTCTTTCTCCCTCCCTTCCTCTCTCTCTAAAAATAAATAAAATCTTTTAAAAAAACAAAAATCTCTGAAACAGTTATAAATGCCACTAAACTGTCTTCTAACATTAACCCTCTCTTCTTCCCTGGTTTCCTTTCCCCAAACTGGCAGATATTTCAGCACCCGGGGCTGTCAATGCACACGCGCCTCTCCCAGCCTTTGGCTGAACCACATTTCTAAATTTAGCTTCGGGAGCCTGGGTGTCGACATTCCTCAACCTCAGCTGTTAAGCTGCAGTATGAAGTTTCACCAGCAGGTGCTTCATCTTAACGTAAGATACAGTAGTCAGTCCTCACTTCCTGGTGCAGACGGGGTCTGCGACTTTAACCAAAATGACATGTAAGGAAGCCAATCTTACCACAGGCCAAAGGATATACACAACAGTTCAATTCCTATGGCATCTCATCACTGTTATCCACGCTGAACAAAACGGTTATTCCAGGACCTGTTGGAGGCTTCTGGTTACACACTATCATCCATTGAACACCTAAAGGACACACTGTACACTGAACATCTCGAGAAGAATACACTGTATATACAATGCACAAAGCATAAAAATCCATAAAGCCCAGGCCCCTGCTACCACCAGGAAGACCAGCAGAGCCCCTAACAGATCACTTCTTTCCTCCCATGGAAAAAACTATACAAATTCATTACAATGATTTTGAAGAACAAGATTGGGAGTCTTGCCCAGACTGTTTAAAAGAACTTGGTAGAGCAAGTTAAAGACAAAAAGTAATCTGAATCAGCAAGCGGCCGCTAAAAGGCCCTCGGCCAAGGAAACACGCCGTATGGAAAAGAACACAGGAAATTCTTTTTCTAGTTTTCAGGCAGAGAGAGAGAGAGAGAGAGAGAAACCCCAAGGTAAAAAATGCAATGCAGAGACATCCACCTGAAGGAACTGCTAATCAGTGGTGGGCACTCGTGCCAGCAACGCCTCTCTTTCAGAATGAAACCCTAAAGCCTGAAGCAGGTGTGCGTGCTTTCTGGGGCCCCTCTCCTGGGGACTTGGGATCCACCACAGACACATGGAACCGAGACATGTGCTCACTGTCGCACGGCTGGCACGTACCAAGAGCCGCTGCTGGCAGACCCTCGAGCCAGCAGCAGCTCAGAAGAAAACCAGCGGGTTTTGGATCAGACACCTGGCTGGGTGCAGGCCCCTGGAAGGTGACATTAAGTGGGAGTTAAAACTAAAAACAGCAGCTCGGTTTCTGGAATTTGGAACCCCCAAATGGTGTGCAAGTGTTTGTGTTGTAGGACACATGCATGCCTCTGGAAAGAAGGTTCCCTGGCCCTGAAAAAGGTTAAGAGTCACAATGACAAAAAATAAATAAAAAAGTCACACTGCGGGAAGGTCACTGTAATGAAAAGATGAAAATGGTGACCATGAACTGATGTAACACTACCCACTTTGTCCCCGGGTGACAATGCGCCGATGAAGTAATCTCCTGAAAAGGAGCAAAGACCCACATCTGCTCCTGGAAAAGCAGGAGAGAGACACGGCTTGGTGCTGATGTGAGAAAACAGGGCACTAACGCAGTAACAGCGGCACTACGCTCACATTCCTGTTTACTCGGGATTGCTACTGATGACTTCTGGAAGCAACGAGAACATTCTAAAACTAGACAAACAGCTAGACTTGAAATGTGATGTTTTAAAAACTTTTGCTTAAATCTGTTTTTCTTTGTCAGGAACCCTTATACAGAAATCCTCCACTCCGCGGCCACGCCTTCCCGTTGTCACACAGTGCTTCTCGTCCTGACACTAAAGGCTTGGGTATAAACTTTTCCTACAATGCTCACTATGACCTATTTTGGTCCTGTAACGATTCCCTTCTGCTGCCTGTTCACACTAATGTTAAGTGACAGTCACATTTTCTCCTGAGGAAGAGCCACACCCAGACCTCCCACAGCGTCAGGGTAGCCGTGTGGCACACGGGAAGCTGTGCTTCTCCTGCTGGGACATGGGGGGTTGCTGGGACACCCAGGGCCATGTGGGGGTCACGGGAGAGATGAAGCTATTCCCCTACACTGCCAATCTGACTTGACAGTATGTCATTTAACATGACTTGTAAAACAATAGCAAACAAACATTTGCGTTAATTTTTAAGATTTAAAAACATGAAACCAAAGACCAGCAACAAAACATGAGACTCTGGAGCCCTTCTGAGTTTGAGGTGGGTTACTCATGAATGGGAGTTTCTTAGCAAAAAAGATTAAGAAATACGAACATAAGGCACTGTGGGGACAGGGCAGAGAAGCAATTTTTAAAAAATAACAAAACAACCAAGCAACATGGCCTGAAGGATGGAAACACAAAATGGTAACGGAAGTGGAGCATTTCTATAGCGAGTCCGACCGTGCTGAGGGCTCCCACAGACCAACTCGTTCCGCCCACTCAGCAACCCTGGGAGTGCTGCATGGCCCCGTTCCACAGAGGAAGGGGCGGAAGCACAGAGACTTGTCCAGAATGGCACAGCTCAAAGTGGTAATATGGGGATTCGAACCCTGGCAGGCCAGCTCCGCCCCCCCTGCCCCCAACGACCACGGCAGCTGGCAGAGGTGGCTCCAACCACGTCTTTCTTGCGGGAAGCTGCACACTTACCAGCCATGGGCCCTGGGGCCTCATTCATGACCTCACAGAGACAACACTTTTACTTAGAGCTAATTAAAACTAATATAAGACACAATACATTTGGAAGAAACAGAGAAGTCAGTATCGTAAGTCAGTAAATTAATTGTCAATATTTTACTACCAATATATAGGGAGAACCTGCAAATGGACTTTCATTTTCTTGGAAAATTTATATGCAGAGCATTTTGTTGTATTATATTGTAGAGCGTTTAAATTTTCATTGTAATCTGTTTTCAAAAGAACTTGGTGACTTTCATAACTTGGGAACGACTGCTGTTTATATTACCAATGGACACTGATGAAGTCAAATACACTCAAACCACATTTCAGTGAAAATTCTGTAAAAATGGAAACAACGGACTAGCCTACCTTAAAATGTAAACTGCTGAAGCATTCTGAGATGTCCAGTGAACATCTGTGTGATCAGTCTGCCCTCTCCCCGCCCCCGCCAGCCCACAGACAGGTGGAGAACAGCCAGTGGCTCACCTGGATGACCTTGTAGAAGTAGGCGTACTGCCGGGCTGTGTTCTTGTACTGGCTGAAGACGTCGTGGACAGCCTGTGTGGACTGCAGAGACCGAACTTCGTCTTCCTCAAAATAGAGGGGAGTGTCATACTCGCTGGGGAGGGTCTGAATGTAGGGCTGCCAGAAGGAATTGGGGTCCGCTCGCTCACACAGCAGGTGAAAGGCCAGCGTGATATTTCCCATAGCTTGAAGAATTCGATCTTGAGAATACAAGGGCCCTGAAGTAACCCAGAAGTTAACAGCATAAGTTCCACAACTTCTTTAAAAAGTATTCGTTTCTATTATTAAAGTTAAGGAAATAACTAAGCAGTACTGTAATGTTTAACGTGACACGCATCTTTCTCTTGACATTCATCTACTATGTCAGATAATAAGCATGGAAAACACCTAATATGGATTTGAGGGAAAGTTCAGTAGTTGAAAAACCAACCAAATATGGTCCTTAGATCCACAGAATGAAATTTTATATAGTTCTATCATTTTCACTTTGCTATGAACAGTCAGAAATTACTCTCACCCAAAACTGAATTTTTAGCAGATTCGACAGTCATTAGTAATTTCCGTGGAACCCATAAAAACAATTCTTCTGCCTAGGAGAAAAAAATAAGAAAACAGCAGAATCAGGAAAACACATTACAGTCTTCAGTTCAACTGTCTATTGGTCAGAAACACCACCACATGTGGTGGTGCCAATTTACGGGTGCATATCGGCACCTCATTTCTGATTACCCAACGTATCTTAAACGCAAGCATTTATGATGTCACTAAATGAGTGGAAGCTGCTTTAAAATCCTGTCTCCAGTAGAAAAACTAGCTACATGTACCAAGAAAGCAACCAAAAAAAGAGACTTTTGACTTTACTATAAAATAGGTATAACAACTTGGGGTAAAGCACAAAGACATTTATTTTATTCTTTGCTGTACTTGTATTTTTAAGTGCTAAAAACAAAATTCCCACCTCCAGCAAAACCCTGTGTGTGAACTGCTCCCACTACTGAGCGTCTGAAGCTGGAGTGACAGTCCCTCCTCTGCGTGCCTGTCTCCAGAACACAGCAGTTACCAGCAAGAGCACGAGCCCACAGGGCCGATTTTGGTCTGCTAATCTCTCCCCCGAAGCATCGGCTCATATTCTGACAACGGGCTGCCTCCCCCAGAGCGGCCTGTGGGCCTGTTCGCACTGCCTGCAGTGCCTTGGCCGTGGCGGCGGTTACCGCAGGTGCATGCGGATGTTTAAACTCACCCAAACGTGCACGTGAAACATGTGCAATTTTTTTACATATCAGGTGCGCCTCAGTGAGCTTTAAAAACCGTGCACTTAGTGAATACAAACCACAGCTCAGGTGTGTTGAGCAGCCTTCACCCTAATGTTGCTGTTCACCTGATTCAAGAAGAGAACGTGTGGCATCTCACTTATCAACGTCTCTCTACTACCTGATTACGTTAACGTGGGCCTCGTCCCTTACTATGGACCGTAAGCACTGTGAAGAAAGAAACCTGGGCTTTTCAGCAGCCAGGTATAACAAGCAAGGTGCCACTGACGCACGAGATTATTTAACAAACACCTAATAAACCAATGTACAGTTTGTCAGTGTACCACTGAAAGGTTAACTACAACCTGGCCAAAAATGACGCTGAAGGTTTGAGGGGGCCTAATAATGACACCCACTTCCTCTACCCAAGTTCTGAACCAACTGAGAGGGACACAGGAATCCAACAGATGGTCACCCAAAATATCACTTACTGAATCCCAGAATTAGACAGACCTCTCCCACCTAGCTACAGGCAGGCCTGGAGCCCTGGTGGCCAGCCCCAGGAAGCTGAGAGGTTGGAGAGAGCACGGCACAGTGGACACGCACGGGCAACGGCTCTAACCTAGAAGGCCAACCCCAGTTCCTTCCCCCACGCACATCATACAGTCTTTCTAGGAGAGGCAGGAGTGAGACGCAGAGAGAGGCTGCCGCTCCCTCCACCTGGAAGGAAGGAGTGAGCGATGGAGAGGTATTTGTCCCTCACCAGGTGAACAATTATTTCTCTTCTTCTGACACCTCTGGTTTGCCATTTCAGTAAGTGGGACCTCCCACGGCACAGTTACCCATTCCAGAAAACCGGTGAGCACCCACCACACTGCCCACCTGCCCACATCCAATCCACCGTGGGGCCCTGGGCACTCTGCCCGCACATGCCTGAGCCCACATCCTTCTCTCCGTTTACGTCCCTGAATCCCACGAGCCACATTCTGTGGTCTCCTGACAGAGGCCCAGAAATGTGAGCTGACTTGCCCGCAGTCACAGCTCCCAAGGAAGACAAGCTGCAAGGGGCTGCCTGGAACATAGGATCAGTCAGGGGACCGCTGAAGCAGGAGAGATTAGCTGCCCATGCCCCCCAGCCCCCAGGGCTCAGTACAAGCCCAAGCAACTGGCTCCATGACCTGTGTCCTCTACACAGCACAACCCAGACACAGCTCCCCTCACCCCTGGGCCAGCAGTCCATAGACTCACCTTGATGTCTCTTGTTGCTCTCAAACCGAAGCCCTCTTCTTCGAAATTAACCATTTCAAAACCCTCCACCGAAGCTCCATTTTCAGAGGCCCATTTCATTAGGTCAGGAAAGTAATCTTCTCTTTTTCCATCAAAAGTAACAGACAGACCTGTATCAATCCATGTTTTACAAAACAAGAGCTACTTTTAGGACATGTATCATTCATACTACTCTCAGAAAATGAAAAGGACTGTAACTAACATGGGAAATAGTAGTAACACTCCAATCTTGAAAAAAATCAAAGCCAATCATCAGATAGTTACAGTACATAGTGACAGGACAGGTGAACTAAAATCCCAAATTCCTTGTGGGTTATAGAGGAATATTTATGGATCCCCAGGTAACAGGAATACTGACTGAGGCAGTGGATGGGACACAGTGCAAACCTTCATAACACTGCAGACCGATAAAGCGGCTGCCCCCGTGAGCCAACGTGTGGCTCTTGCACGCGTGTTGACTTTAACAAGCTTCCCATGAAAACCAGTCAGCAGCTCACACGTGCACAGAAGACGTGCACAAGGACGAGCCCTGACTCTTAAGAGCACCACACTGGAGAGCTCTGTGACAGGATTCCGTGCGCGGCAATTTGAATGGGCTGGGTCTGTATATATCAATGCAAAATACAACACTGTATTTTTAAAAATCAAGTCGTATGATACCACTTATGTAAATTTCAGAATGTTCCAATTACTATCACATATTTTTACGGGGTTATGTGTGAGGTAGAAAAACATTCACGATGAAGATAACATCCCCCGCCGGGGGGAAGGGGTTGGGATGGAAGCCTGGGGCTTCTGCTGTTCTATGTGTAACATTTATTTCTTGACAACAAATACAAAATAAAATAAACAAGGAAGGGAAGGAAAGGAAATCGGACCAGCTGGGGGAAAGAAAGGACGGAGAACCTGAACAGGTAAGGGTTTGACATTTATTCAATTTGGGTAGTAGGTTCTTAGGCGTTGCTGTATTATTTTCTGGATTTTTCAGCTTGAAATGTTTTTCAGAAATATTTTCAAGAAAATTTCATTTTCATTCAGAAAAATGAAAAGCCATGCAGTGGAGAAACAATTGATGATGATGATGATGATGAAGAAGAAGAAGAAGAAGAAGAAAGGAAGGAAGAAAGAAGAAGGAAGAAGGAAAAAAGAAGAAGAGACAAGGGAGAAGAATAGGAACTCTGCTAACACGAGGAGCTGGGCGTAAAAGCGAGGCCAGGCACCAGTGGCCATGTCACCATCATGTAATTAAAGGTCTCGTGCATGCAGCAATGGCCTGGTGTGGCATTGTGCCAGGCTAGATACGCAGATCCCTGCTAAGGGAAGAAAGCTGGTTTTGTTAGGGATCATCTACCTAAGACTTACTGAGAGCAAATGAGCCCTCCTAACTTTGGTGACAGCTGTAGTACACAGTCTCTACTCAGAAGGCATGCAGGACATATAAAACTGTTGGCCACATTTCTGGTGAGCCAGGCATGCACGGACTGCATTTGGTGCAGGCGAGCGCCTTATAAAAGGGCCCGCCACCATGTGGGGTCTGAGGTCACCTGGCTCAAGGCTACATGTGTACAGGTGTGCACGGGGGAGCAGTAAAGCTATAGAGGGCCCACAAACAAACCCTCTTCTGACTCACTTTCATGACAATAAACAAACCAGAAGCCACAGAAGGTTCTTCTCATCCTTTTAGATGCAGGCTACTTAATTATGCTTCCCCCTCCACCCCCGTGCGGCCCTGAGAACCAATCTCCCCTTTCTGTGCTTATGGAACTGAAACCATAGGGATACTGAATAGGTTTTTTCCGCTGACACAGGGCCCCCTCACCAGCCTGGCTGAGAGTGAGTCCACTATCCGTTGAAAATGCAGCTTGGGATACAGACCTACATCTCTTACTCAATCAAAATATGATCAAGTTCATCATAAACCTTGGTGAGCATTAACCAATCAGCATACACTTGTGTGCTGACCACACACAGCATTACGGACTGACCTCAAACCCTGAACAAAGCACAGTATGGAAAAACAGATTTAAATATATATTTCATAAAGTAAAGGTAAACGAAATTTGTGTCACTTTAGCCCTCAGGAACAAACACCCCACCCCCAAAAGCAGGCCGCAGCATCCCAGAACAGAGTCCCATCTCCCCAGTCTCGTGGTCCCTCCCTCTACAACGACCTGGCACAGAAGGTGAGTGACCGAGGCCTTGACCACTCTCCACGCCTTTCTGACTTATGCCAAGTCCCTACACAACTTTCTTAAAATAGTTATCATTCCAGAAAACGTACCTTTTTGTTTTTTCCGTATCTTCTCCACCAGAGCCCGGATCTGCACGTACTCTTCCCACTCTTTGCCTGGGCCAGGCGAAGGGCTGCTGCATTCTGCAAAACAAGGGCCACGGGACTCAGATGTTTCATTCACCTTGCCGGTGCTCTTGAGAAGAAAGGGGGTTTGGGTTGTTGTTGATTTATTTTTAAAGGACAAAGACACCACAGCCATGATGACAAACACGAGAAGCATAAACGAGGTATACTTTTCAGGCACGTATACCCTCTGACACCATTCAAATGCCACCTATTCAACTGTGACCCTAGTACTTAAGTGCGAGCAGCTGGTTTACACGTACCTCAATTCTTGCTGCTGATACATTTTCCTCAGAGTATAACTGTGAACAGGAAGACCTAAAAAGCTATGGTAAAATGCACAGTATTGCCCTGAAAACTGTTCTAGATGGTAAAAGAAGCTAATGCCCAAAGACAACATTTCTTTCTACTTAAACCCCAGAACAATGGCTCCCTCAGGGAACCATTAAATTTCATAAGGACTATTACTAGTCCACAAACATTTCACATCCCCTGTAAGCCACCACGTTAAGCACTCTGGGGGAGTCTCTAAAGAGATGGCACCATCGGTGCTCAAAAAAGAAGCTGAGATCCTACTGCAGGACCAGAACCAAAGGAACTAATAACTGAGACCGACGGTGTTTTGAAAGGCTGTACGCTGGGCACCCACCTGGTCTGGCAGCAGCTTCTTCCTGTTTAAACAACTGTGTCGGTTGAAAGAGAGCCCTTCCCATGCTCCTGCTAAGCTAACCCTCTTGGCCCGCTTTGTTCTCCAAGGAAAGGAGTCCCGTGGTAAATAAGTAACAGCAACTAGCTGTATGCTGACTCATGACTATTAAGGGTGACCAGTCTCAATTCAGTTTTCTGTCGACAAGCACTGGCTGAGGTTCTGGAATATAAGAAAGGGCCTTATCTTGTCATGTCTAGACGGACCTCAAGCTGCCTCCCGTCCAGTGGGGGAGATGGGTGGGAAGTGGTCTCCCACCTCAGTGCTCTGTGGAGGGCCCCCGCTGTTCTGGGGCGGGAGGGGGCCAGGGGCCAGCGGGAGCACTCAGGAAGGGGCCCGACCCAGACTTGGCTGCTGCTGCTTACCGGGGAAAGCTAGATTTTTATTTGCGGTTTAGCCTGTCACATAATCCAAACATAAGGGGCAAGTAAATGAGACAAATGCAGTAAGTTGACAAGAGTGATCACAGCTAAATTTAAAACATTCATAGCACCAATTTATATTCACCATTAAAAAAAAAGTTACCAGTTTATACTAACTTACTAAAGCAAGTTATTTAACTCCCTTGAACCAAGAACTCATGACTTCGGCATGTGAAAACTGAAAAACTATTACTGAAAATAAAGGAGAGCCATCCTAGTAAAGGGCCCGTCCCGAAGGCCTGCTGTCCGAGAGGCACGCCACGCTCCCCGTGGGCTGGACAGCCCGTCACGCGCCCTCACTTGCCCTGGCTCACGTGGCCCTCATTGCACTCCCACGGCGGTCTTCGTTTAATGAGCTGAATGCTGAGATTCGGAGGGATAAATAACTGGCCACACTGCTAAAGTACAGACAAGACCGTCTCCGCCCGCCACCACCCAGGGAAGCCCACGTTCTGAGCGCCTGTACTACAGAAGCTGCAAGTTCGGTATTGCAGCCAGGCCTCGTTACAGTTCCATGGGACCTACAGGTAGCAGTGACTCCACGTGACAGGTGGGGAGAACGCAGGGTAGAACGGTTCTGTGACTGCCCAGGTCACACAGCTCACGTCATGCCTCACTGGACAGTGACACTCCCACGCAGCCCCTGCAGATGCAGGAGCACAAACGCACATGCCCCACAGACGGGCGGGAAGGCCAAGTGCACAACTTACTCTGCAACAGCTCACTGGTCAGGTTCAAGGTTTCCTTCGGTGACACACTTGCTGTAGCACCAGTGCCTGATTTTTGTGTTTTCACTCGACTCTTCTTACCCATTTTCTGACTACAAAGAAGAGAAAAAAAGACAAAGAGAAAACATTTCCAAGGAAAAAAGTCAAGAAATAAAATGTGGCACCGCAGTGGCTTAGCCTTAAGATGCTAAGATTTTATCTCCCACGGGCCATATCCTGAAGTTTCCTTCCAGGAAAAAAATAAAATGTAATAAATGTTAGTACTCGGAGGTTCTCAAATGAAAAAAAAATCTACTTTGGAGTCTCTGGAAGAAAAGTTCATTCCTTTTTCCCTACAAAAACTATAGCAGAAAGGAATTTCACTTTAGAACTTTTTTCAAATTACATAAATTTTATTGTGTATACTAACATGTTTATCTCATGAGACTGCAGAGGTCAAAGTTATGCACACATGCATGGACCACGAACTATCATCTGGGCATAAAAACAGAGACCTGTGGTCTCTCCCTGCTTTGCTTCCAAGAGGCTCAGCTAGCCTTTTCATTGTGCTCCACAGAAAATCTAAAGTGTCTTGCCCAGGGTTTCAGACCACAGATTCCAACGAGGTCCTTTACAGTCTACCATGTAAGAACTGGCCAGACTATTCCATAAGCAGATGAGTTTTTGGTTTGCCAGAAAGCAACAAAGCAGGTCTAAGTCCACTTCTAACAGTCACTATGACCTGGGGCACAAGTATCCTCTCGGTGCGCTATGCTAGTCGGGTACGTCCTGCCCATAGCGTCCCAGTGTCCCTGCCACGCCTGCAGAGGCCAGTGGTAACAAGAGCTTGTCAGGGGGCTTAGACTCAGCCGCTGCTTGTCCAAAAACCAAGCAGAGGCCCCACGGCTTCCAGTCTGAAATCCTGCAGTATTCTGTCTGGCACACGGGCGGGCTCCCAGCCCAGGTGCACCGGCTTGAACACGCTCTGCTGGTCTGTGCGCAGGGGGCCCCGTTAGCGTCTGCAGGAGACAACCAAACAGGGGAAGGCCACGCCGTGCCTTCAGAGAGGAGAGGGTAGGGAAGCGGCCAAGGCTCACAGCATGGTGAGTTCCTCAAATACAGGAGGAAAGTAACAAAACAGAGGCCCAAGGAAGAAAGTACACTAAAGAAGAAAAACTACATTTTAAGAATAAGTTTGAGAAGATGTTAGAATCCAGTATGAAATGTTTACTAAATTCAACCCCTTCATTAGCTAACACAGATTTCCCCAACACCATGGATCTGAAATAACTACCTACCCCTTTTCATTTAGCATTCAAAAATTTGTTACACGCAATTAATTATTTTTATTGTGATTTCTGCTGAACCTGGAGCTAGACTCCAAGTTTCAACAAATAAACCAGTTGAGTAGGTATCCTGAACACTCTCAGTGCTCTCAGTGGAAGAACTACCTATTAGATACTCATAAGTTTTTTACTTATTGTCAACATTTATTTCAAAGATTTACGTTAGAAAAATATAAAGACGTGCTAAATTAAATATGAGTACACATGCCCCACACACATTCACTCAAGTTAAATCCCAAATATTAGCCAGAGACGCAACGCTAAATGAAAGTTGTTTTCCCAAAGTTTAGGTTGAAATCAGGTGTAATTTACAAACTCTTATTGAATTATCTGGAGAGAAACAAAGCATATGGTAAAAAAAATGGATTTAAACAATACTTAAGACAAATGAAAATACATAGAAAAGCACTAGAGAACTAAGAGACAAATGGATTCTGCAATCAATTATAGCTGTCGCTGCTCAAAGGAAGGGGCATCTATCAGAAGGGACTGTGCCAAGTGTTTCATGAGAGTCTAATTTTCTTCAATATAAAGACAGCTTAAAAATCTACAGGATCCTCAAAATGCATCTCTTTAAAAAAAAGAAACAATTTAGCAAGTCCATCAATAACCTCTCCACCTAAGAGATAAAAGACTTTTATAAGACAGTAAAAATAAATACATACTCAATTATTACTTAAATCACTAATATGCAAGTGGTATCTGTAATCACCAATCACTTCTGACCAGTTAAGAGATTCTGTTACATATAATCTGTGTAGTGGAAGAAAGGGGTCAGGAGAAATAAGACAGAGTACATTCAGGGACCCTGGCTGATGGCAGGGGTGGCGGTGAGGGACAGTGCTGGATGTTTAACCCATCTTTACAAAGTATAGTTCACACAGACTGGAAAGACTAAGATGGAATTCAGCTGCATGAGGTTTTTTTCAAAAATTCTAAATGGAAAGGGTGTATATTTGTATTTTTCCTCAGTTGCTTTCAACTAAATGCAACCAGAATAAACATTTTTGATTACACTTATTTGGCAATTTATCCGGGAAACCTTAGCTCAAATCCAGCATCTGTTTTTCAATGCACCCAACTTCACAGCTGGACTGAATGAAGGAGAGAAGGGCCCATGGCCGCCTCCTATCTCACGCACCCAGCTGTAAAATGTACTTGAGGGGAGTGTGAGTGCCTGCCTAATCTTTGTGTAGGAAGAAAGGAATCTCACTAAATACTTTGCAGGCCATTAGGATCAGATTACTACAAACTGAGTTAAAAGCACATATTATAGAATGATCGCTTAGAAAATGAAAGCACTCCCAGTTGAAAAGTAACTGTGTGACGTTTTCTTCTCTCCTATTGGAACCGATGAGGCACATACTCTCTTTACATTACATGGCAACACGTTAACTGACAGCAGTATGAATTGGAAATGTGTTCGCACTTTGCACAGTGGCAGGGACTAGCAGTAGGGTTAAGCCATAATAATTTATACCAGTTTAAGAGGCTAACTAGTACCCACCATTCCAGTCTCTATCAAAGAGCTCCAGATGTGCCACAACTCAAAAGTACCGAGAAGCCAAGGCAGGCAGTCAAGCAAGAAAGTGGAATTAATTTCAACTCAGGAGCTACTTAACTACAAAGATGAATGTAGGCCTATCAATTGCATGAAAATATAATTTAAATCTTCATAAAGAACAATCTGGGCTGTCATATAGACAAGTATAGATAAACACATACCCAAGCTTGAGGTTTAAAAAAAAAACAGATGTTTCTTGCTTTCTACAGTATTTTGCTATTTTTCTAATTTACACAATTTTAGAAATGCTTGAACAATTTCCAACTGACTTTTTGATACATAATAGTTTTAAACTGCTGTTGAATTAATTTGTAAATACACATAAATTGCTCTGACTGCAATAGCTTCAGTGGGCTGAACATCATCCCATGAACCGAAGGTTCACAGGTTTGATTACCGGTCAGGGCACATACCTGGGTTACGGGTTAGATCCCTGATTGGGGGTGTGCAAGAGGCAACTCTGATCAATGTTTTTCTGGCGCGTCAATGCTTCTCTGCCTCTCTTTCTCCCTCCCTTCCCCTCTCTCTAAAAATAAATAAATTCTTTTTTAAAAAAAGAGGATCCTCTTTAAAAAAACTTCATAAAGCAAAGAATCATTTGGTATCACGAATAATCATTTCCTATTACATCTTTCTAACAGAAAAAAGAAAACTGTTAACTGTGAAGGAATAGCTGTACTCTTGTCAAGAAATTACCTTGACACCACCCACATTCCTCCTGTAGATTCTAGAACTGCGGAATTTCAGGTTTGGAAGAGACCTCTGGGGTTACCTCTGTTAAGCATCAACCCCGCAAATGTTTAAAATAGTCACATCTAATGTGATGTAGCAGTTGTGCTTGTCAAAGTGCTTCACCATCCACTGCCAAATTCCAGCCTGAAAACCTTCGGAGAGGCAGGGAATGAGCCTGTCATCCCTAAACAGGTGCACCACCTGAAGTTCCAGTGGCAGAGGAGAGCAGGACCCCAGGCGCTGATGTCCCGACCCTGCCTTTAAAAGAGAAACCGCCCTGCACATCTCTGAAGACAGCTTTCTGTGCCCCCCAAAGCCTTCGCTCCTCCAGACTTGACATGCCTCCATGACACACTTCCGGAAGTGGGCAAAGCCCCTTAGAAAGAACACTATTCACTGAAGTATAGTATCTCGAAGTCAACAAAGCCTTCCAGATGAGCTCAGAGAGGGGCACAATTCAGTGGGCAAACTGCAGAACCCACTCACGTAGTCATGACAGGTAGCGCTACTAAAGCATCACAATCAACAAATGGAAAACTTTATTAGTCCTTCATAAACATGTTACGGTACCAGCAATTTCAATGAGTGGTTTTCAACAATGATTCTTACTTTCTCTTAACTGTCCTTAACAGAAACTTAATGACATTGAAGTCGTGCCTGTTTACTGAGATTAAAACCTTAAAACCACATAGTCATATAATTTTTTTAGATCTTTTTATGCTCTAATGAATTGTATCCTAAGAGAAAGTGGAAACTGAAACACACCATCATAGCTGGGTAATAAGCCTAAAACATGGCATATTTATGAAAAGTTCTATGAAGACACTTGATTATCTTACAGTCTCTAGACAATTCTTCCAATCTTCAAAACAAAACAAAACAAAAAACAGTGAAAGCATTTCTTCCCACTTGGTCCCCCGTCCTTGGCTCCTCCTGCAGCCCCGCTACGGGGCCTGAGAGTGAAAAATTTTACTTTAGCTTGGGGAGCAGTATGCCCCAGATGCCTTTCAAAATTTTAACTTCATTGTCAGCCAAGAGTGTTTAGACTTATCTTGATTATTAATTAACTTTCCTTTTTGAGTAAGAATTTCAAAGTCTTAAACTTTGGCATCTGATTTTTATAATTATTTGGTACCATTTTTCTTCCAATTAAACTCAGTTCAGTTGAAAACTGTCAATACCTGTGTTTGTACCTATTGTTTTACAATCTGTTTATTTCCAAAACCTGGAGGAAACCCTTCACCTGGAAATCTGCCTACCTGGCTAATCTCTGGCTTGAACTGCTGAGTGAGTTTAACAACAAAAAGCAGGACTTCTAATCTTGCCAATTGTGCTAATTAAACTTTTTCCCTCAAGTCTACTAAGTAACTTAAAAAAGAAAGTCTCAGAAAACTTTTAAAAGAAAACTGTATTGTTTGTATTAATATTTTGTTAGAAAGTTATTTTTACTTTGAGAATAAACACAGAAATTAATTATATTTACAGATGGAAATATTTAACATCTCCAATTTTATAAACAGGAAAATATGAGTTGATATAAAGAAATTCAATGTACAGAAGTCAATTTTGCCAAGTAAGGTACACCTGTAAATGCAACAAAAGTGAAAACTAAAAGAATCTAAAAGCAAGGAATCCTTAGCCTGATACTCGTAACTGGCTAAACATGACTCAGAATGAGCAGATATCCGAGATGAACACTTCTATGACAGTGGCAAGAAAAAAAGGATGCACAGCAAATCAAAATACAGGCCCACATAGAATGCTAGCTAGCTGAGGACACAAATAACCGGAAACAAGCAGCTTATAAAATAACATGAGAATAAAGACATATTGACTGTTACTTACAAATGTTTAATGCCACTGTAATAAATGAGCGCTATGCCTCTGTGGGGGAACAAAACCGAGGCCCCAGCCCCAGGATTTAGGGACAAGGAGAGGAAGCACAGACACTTGAGGCCTTTCCTCCCCACCCCCACCAAAAGCAACATGCACAGCAGCCAAGAACAGACAAGCCAGTTTCCAAAGATAAAAGCCCTCCCAGGGAAAGATATTCATCAATCTACACAAAAATAACATTAGTTACATTTCTAAATGCTCCTTCAGATTAGTGATTGAAAAAAGATGTAATTCAAACATTTCAAGGGACTTAAAACGCCTCACACTAAACTGATATCCAGTATAAATAAATAAATAAATAAATAAATAAAAATAACCCTGAGCTAGGAGATAAGATTTTTACTAAAATTCCACACAGCACAAACTATGTACCTGGTTTTCACTAAATTCAATGATTATCTACAGGCAAGCCTGTTGCGCTACCGTTGCTTCTTTCCTAGCTGTCATCTCCTTTGTCATTCTCTTCTAGGTATTAAGGAGGCCATTCTGAAAACAAAAACACTTGAACTTCAGAATGGAAACATTTGCATACAACCTCCACGGTTTTCTCAGTTTCCAGCAGCCTCTAAAGCAAAGGCTGGACCATCACTTAAAATGGGGCCTAGACGTTCGGCGCAGGAAGAGAAGCTCCGCAAGAGCTCCTTCCTCCTGAGCCCGCCGGGCAGAGCTGCACAGAGACGTTTACTTCCACAGCACACGTAGGTATGAATGGTTCGGCCCGCAGGCCCCGCACCGTTCCCGTTCCAGGAGAAAGGGCACTGAGAGATGTCAGCCTGCGGGACACGACGGCCGGCACCCATCTCACTCGCTCAGACTGCAGTTTCATTTCAAACATTAACAACTTTGAATGCAGAGAGAAAGCAGGACACACAGGGAGGGGTAGCAGAAGGCTGGAGACGGAGGGTGGTGGGGGTCTCAATAAAGGGGCTGTTCCGTATGTGCTTGAGAACTCAGCTTTGCAAACTACTTTCTTGAGACAGAGAAAAACTCCCCGTCAAACTGCTGGAACCTGACCAAAATGTCAATCCCAGCGGCCCCAGGGACTAATTTGGTAAGGCAGGACCGCCAGCATGGTAGTCTGTGGAGGCAGACGCACGGCTCAAGCAAGTCTTCCCAAGTAGTATCTACCGTGGCGAGGAAAGCGGCTTTTGTTTTGCCATATTCTTGAGTTAAATGCATTCACTTAAAATAGCAAGAAAAACTTCTCCGAGATTACTGGTTAGTTCAGTTTTGAAATACCAGTCGGGTCATTTTTGAGAAGGAAAAATTGGGGGAGGAAAAGATGCCATTTACATGATAAAATTCACACGTGTCAGTGTCCAGTTCCGAGTTTTGACAAACAAGTAGGGCTGTGTAACCACCATCGCAACCAAGCTATGGTTAACTCTTCTGAGGTGCTTAAAAGCAAAATTAACCTGACAACCTACTTTAAAAGTATTTTTGCTTTTGAAGCATCACCGCCTTCATTCGGAAAAGCAAAAACAATACCCTTCAAGTGATCCTAAACGTATCAACGCTCGGTGCGGGTGAATCCCCCGCCGCAAGTGGCGCCCGGCACGAATCGTCTCCTTTTCCCCGCGTGGAAACGGGGAGCCCGAGCCGCATCGCCAGGCTGGAGCCACGAGGAGGAAGAGTTTCATGCCGGAATGACAAACTCCAAAGCACGGAATTCTTCTCCCTAGTAGGGCACGAAACGTGTGGAAGGTGGCCAGGGCGCGTGGGAAGAAAGATGACCTATTTTCAACGACTGTTTTTATAACTTGAAAGTGAGTGAGAGAAGCGGCGCCTAGTCCCCGGGCACCCGGCGGGCACCCGAGGTTTGGAGAGAGGAACATAAAAGCCACACCGCCTTCACCAAGCAACCGGGTGGCGACGGGAAGGAAGGAAGCGAGAGCGCCGGTCGGCCGCACGCAGAGCCGAGCGGACCAGCGCGAGGGAGAGGGGCCCGGGCCCCACCCGGTGGGCGAAGAGGGGCCGCCCGGGCGCTCCCTGCACCTGCCGCCACCTCGGGGGCGGGCGGAGCGGGGACAGGAGAGTTAGGAGCCCGGAAAGGACGTGGGGCGGCAGCGAGTGCGCCCCTGAGGACCAGAGGGCAAAGGCCAAGCGGCGCGGCGCCCTCCGACCTCTCCGGGCCCCCGCACCCAGACCACCCTCCCGGGCCCCAGGGTCCACACCAGCCTCGCACCCCGGGCCCACGGCGGCCGGCGGAGCGCGGGCCGGACCTCGGCCAAGAGACGCCGGCCGGGGTGGGAGGCGGCCTCGCAGCACTCGGGGGCGACGGCACGAGTCTGCCCCTCGGGCCGTGCGCGCGGAAGGGCCGCTGCCGGCACTCACCTGCCCACTCGCCCCTTCTCGCAGCGGCACCGGTGCCACACTTCGGCCCAGACCCACCGTCCGCCTCAACCAAGCCCCAGGCGGCGGCGGCGGCCGGAGAGGAGGGGCGGGTCGGCGGCCTGAGACGGCCCCGCCGCCGAGGCCCAACCCGGATCCGCCCGCCCCCGGGTCCCGCCCCGGGTCGCCACCGCCACTGGCCCCATTGGCCCGCGGCTGAACGCATGGGCGAGGTCCCGCCCCGCCGCCCCCCTACCGTTTCGCTCGGGTTCCTCCCCAGCCATTGGGCCTACCGGCTCCTGGGGCCTGAATGGCCGGCTCGGCCCCTGTCAGCTCGGAGGCCACAATTGGCGGAACTGTGGCAAGCCCAGGCGCTGATTGGAAGAAGGGCTCCCCCCCAGGGCCCGCCTTCCGCATCCAAGTTCCGTTAGCATGCTCGGTTGCTTCCGAATCGCCTTTTCCCCGGGAGCAGGACCGATGGGCGGGCCCTCCGATCGGCTCCTCCTCCTGCGAGGAGAGCCGGAAGAAGACTGGCTGCTCTTCCCTCCTTTGGGAGCTCTGCTTTTTTCTGATTGGCTGATAGGTTCCTCCCGTCGCTTGTTTTCCACCGCCGAAGCGGAGCGATGACGTAGTTCCCCGACATCCCACGTCCAAGATGGCCGCTGTCGGCAAGGAGAGACGTCGCTAAAGGGCTTGCTTCAGGCGAGGGGTGAGTGACCGGCGCGCCGCGGGCAGCACCACCCACCTCCCACGTCCCTAAAGGTCGGAGAGTCTGGTCAGCTGCCTCCATCCGCTGGTGGAGTCTCTCTTCTCGTATTTCACCTCCCTCTGCTTCCCTCAGTGCAACTCGAAGTTAGCGGGAGATGGCGGGGCTGCGGGACGGGCTTGGGGAGAGGGTTTTGAGGTGCAGGAGCGGGGAAGAGAGGCCCGCGCGGACCATAGAACAGGTAGCGGCCCTCGCCGAAAGAGGCGACTAGGGTTTGGGGACTTTCCAGCAGGTGGGGAGAAGGGGCAGGGATCCTGACGTGCGCGCGCACTCTTGGCCTCCCCACCTCAGAGCACCTACCTACGCCTTTCCCTTAACTTCGCGGGCGCTTGGTCCCAGCCTTGGTTAGGTCTGAGGCACTGGTGTCGTTCCACGCCTGGTACTCGGACTCTGGAGTCTGAAAAGGAATGAGGAAAAGGCACTTCTGCGATTAGATTCTTTTCTCTTGCGCCTCATTGACTCTTGCGTCGTTTAGTACAAAACGTGCCCTACAGGCTTGCAGCCCAGGTGTAGTGGGCGACACCGTCGAGGTCCGTGAAAGTGCACTCTGTGATCTTCGCCCAGTGACGATATCCTCTCACGAAACCCCGCTCCGAACGTGCTCCCATCCTTACGCAGCGCATGACGGTAGTTCATTTCAAGAGCTTATGTTTGAAAGCAGTGAGTTCACGGAGTGTCTGGGAGGAAGAAAATTGTTTTTTGTTTTCTCCAAAATTGGGTAGGGTCAAACAAAAATCAAGAGGAATGAGGTGCATAGTTATTGAGGAGATTGTAAAGAAGATCTAATTGGATTACATCTCGTTTGTATATTTGGGCTCGGGTACATTCTGTGCCAGAAAGCTTGCAGATATGATTGTAAAATCATTGGAACCCGCAAAGTGCAGTTACTGATAGAAACCGGGAGTCGGATAAAGGCCTCAGTTTTTGAAGAGTTAATTAGATGGCTCTGGGATGCTAGGACTTGTTAACAATTTTAGAACCTTGTTGGAAGAGCTGAAAGGGAGTTTGTCAGTACTTGGAAATGGAGGGCTGGTTCCCTCAAACCAGCAGTTTCAGTTTTTAAAAAAGGTGGGTGACACAAATGGTGTTCCTTTTTTTAAGTTTATTAGATTGGTGCTGCATGGGGGCAGGGGGATGTGAGTCCATTTAGGTTTCCTTAGGACACTAAACATAACCTCTTCCGGTCCTAGTCAACACAGGTAAACGTACACTGGGTGAGGTCTAGTTAGGTGGATTTGTGTCCATTCAAATTACCAGACCTCAGATGTTGATTAATGAATTGATGTCAGCCTGAATGAAGAGAGGTCTTTAGACACAGGCTACAGGTCTCTGGTCTTGCCCTTGCTCTGATTAGCACTGTTTTGTTTGTTTGTTTGTTTGTTTTTAATTCTAGCCAGAGGGTATGTTTATTGACTTTAGGGGGGGAGAGAGAGATATTCATGTGACAGAGAAACATGCATCGGTTGCCTCTGGTACGCACCCAGACCAGGGACTGAACCCACTACCTTTTCGTGCAGGGGATGACGCTCCAACGATCTGAGCCCCCCCGGCCAGAGCTGAATAGCACTTTTTATTACCAGCTTTAAATGTGTAAGGGGCATGCTTCTCAAATTAATAAATGCACTCAAAACCTGTAGTTAGCTAGCATGTGAGATGACACTCGGGATTCAGAGAGGTCTTAATGGCTGAAATGATTAAATTTACAGAAACCCAGTTAGAGTTTGAAATGAGGAGGGCCAACTTGACAAAAATGGGTGTAATGTTACGATTACAGAGGGAAAGACGTCCACATTGAGGAAAGGCAGCATCTCAGTCCAATGACAAACTGTGGGTCTGCCATTTGCTAGTGGTGTGAATTGGGCAAGTTGCTTCATGTCTGATTAGCTCCGTTTTCTTGATTGTGAGCTGTGAGGACAAACATAGCTGGCAGGCATGTGGCGACTCAGTGGCCCGTCACCGGACATGTTGTTGACTATTATTGTAGTGACCTGCCATCCCCCATGTACTACACCAGTCATATTAAGAGCATTGCTTTCCATTTTGCTAATATTTAGGGCGATCTTGAAACACTTAAAACCAAATCTGGTAAATGGGATGTTTGCCCTGGAGAAGAGAATGGAATGTAAAAACTATCTTCGTATGTTTGAAAAGCAGTCAGTAGGGAGGGGAAGAGTATTTTCAAGGAGCTAAGTGGGAGCCATAGAGAGCTGTTGCAGGTAGATTTCACTCGCTCAGCATTCTGTGCCATCTGTGGACCAGAGCTAGGGGATGGACAGAACTGATCAAAATCAATACCTGATTAACACAGAAATTACTGGAAATGTGAACACCAATTGCTGATTCTCAGCAATGCCATGGGCTGCTTTGCAGTCTGTTAAGGTCGCATTAATGGAAGTAGCCAAATGAAGGTGAACGAGTGACCAAACGTTGCTGGTTAGAGGGCATTGCTGTACTATGAGAAAAAATTGAGTAGTGACCTTTACCGCTGTTTCCAACTTGTAAGTATCCATAATTCTTAATGTTAAAAAATTGATTTAATCTTTTATCATATAAAATGAAATATCTAAGGCACATTCTTGAAAGATATTGCCGAAATGCCTTGATGCGTTGCTTCTGTATTAGAGTTTTACTTTGCGGAGCTCACAAATCTCTGACTTTCACAGCGATCGTGAACTGCTGATGAGAAAGTTTATGACTTTAAGATCTTTTGGAAAAATAATCGAAGAGTAATAGGGAACAGAGTTATAGGCCAGAGGTAAGAACTTTTTCAGGGGATAGATGACTTAGAGGACTGTTTCTGTTCTATTTATGTATATTTATTTTCACTGCATTTCATGTATTGTTCATTCTACCCTGGAATGCAAAGGCATCTACGCTAGATTATTAGCATGGGGCTTAGTCAGTGACAGCAAGGTAGAACAGGCTTGAATATATTTGTGGTTTGTCTCCTTGTGGACTGGGATTGTTTTCCATCCCTAGAAAGAAAATTATCATGAGAACACCCTAGTAATAATGGTTGCAGGCAAGCTCCAGAGATAAATGCTAAAATGAATGGGTAAAACAGCAAAGAGAAACAGATATTTGGGGTAGCATTTTGCATTGCATAATAGTTGCCTCCAAATGATTACTGATCACTGTGGTGATTTTAACGTTTGTCCATACATTCTTTGCTACCCCTCCTTCCAGGAGGTGGAGTGTCATTCCCTTACCCTTGAGCGTGGGCTGTATTTCACGACTCACTTCTCAGGAATAGAAAAAAGAAAACGGAAAACAGTAACTGACTCCGAGAAACCTGACAGATCCCTCCTTAACCAGATGCTCAGGGCTGTGGCCCACAGTGTCCACAGTAAGGTGTCGTCCTGGTGCAGCGGGACGGAGGGGCGCCTCTCCTCTGGCCTTCCTCCTCAGACCTCCAGTCTGTTCATGGGAAGACTGCAGACAAGCCTCAGCTCCAGGGCAAGGAAAGCCTGAGAAACAGTTACATACCAGCAGGTGCTTAGAGAATGGCGACGCCTAAATGCCATGTAGTGTCCTGGTTAAGATCCTGGAACAGAAGACGGATTTTTGGAAAAACTAAAATTTGCGTCAAGGCTGTAGTTTATTTAATAACGTATCAAAATTAATTTCTTAGTTTTGATCAATGTACCACAGTTATATAAGATGTTACCATAAAGGGAAGCTGGGTGAAGAATATATAAAAGTTCTCTATACTATCTTTACAACTTTTTCTTAAATACACAATTATTTTAAAATAAGGTTTTTTTTTAAGTCAAAACTATAGAAAAAGGTACATACTCAGAGAAGTCTTATTCCCAGTGTTTCCATCTTGTTCTCCCCAAACCCTATTGGTAGTCATTATTTTTATTAGTTTAAAAAAAAGCAGAGATATGTTTTCTTATTTCGCTTCCTTTCTTACTTAGAAGCTAATACACTGCACGCCACCCTGCCCCTGACTGAGCCCGGAAACATCTCCGTATTGGTACTTAAAGGCATTCTCCCTCTTTGTAACAGCGCATGCCCTATCGATGGACATTTGGGTTGTTTATAGTTCCCGCTATTATAAATAACACTCTGGTGAATAATTTTGTGCATATGTTGTTTCATATTTTTGCTGGTGTTTTCAGAGTAGGTTCCTGGAAGTGGGCTTGCTAAAGCAGAGGGCCGACACACGTGTCGTTTTGTTAGGTATTGCCCCGTGAGAGTTGTCCCCTGTGGTGCTCCCACTAGCAGTGTGTGAGATCGCCTGCTTCTCCTTGGCCTTGTCCACAGGGTACATGGTGGAACCTTTGGATTTTTTTGCCAGTGTGATAGGTGAGAGATGGTATCTTAAGACACCTAACTCTGAATTCATATTTACTGAGGCTTTAGTTAACGGTCTCCCCCGCCCTAATTCAGTCACGGACAAAAGCGTAAATTAGTTCACAGGATTGCTTTTCTTCAGGTACTTCGTCCTTCCTGTTGAAAGAAACACCGGGCTCCCTCTAGAGCTTCCCAGCGCATGGAGGGGGAGAGCACCCAGCCTGCCATGTCACCTTCCCCAGAGTCAGACCGTCAGACCGACCAAAGGCCCTGGCCCAGAGCCTGGCCGCCACACTGCTCTTTCCTCGCGAGTCAAGGAAAAGATGAGGGTCTGGCACCTCTGGTAGAACCCTTCTCCCGCCCTTGTTGACAATTTCTATCCTCTGATCCAACCTACAATTGCATGTTACTGTGACTTCAGATGAGAGTCCTTGTTTTTTGTTTTCCTTTCTCAACGTGGAGCATTTAGAGAACCTCTTTATTCTGAATAAAAGAGAAGCAGATGAGAAAGCAAGAAAACTTTAAAGCGACTTCTTTCTTCTGCCTCCCTCTACCCACTCTCCCCAAATCACTGCACTCACACTTGATAATATACTGCTCAGTTCAGTGACTTGTGCAGATGTGAATTCATCCAATCTGGTGACTTTTTTAAGCAGGAATACCTAAGTGAAATCATGTTAACAAAAAAGGAAAGTCTGATGGGGTGCCAGGTGGGAGAGATGGGTAATTTGGAGCATAAGTCTTCTCAGGGGTAGGACAGGCCTAGGTTTTAGCGAAGAACAGACTCTAGACTAGCGTGAGGGGACTGGGCCTAGTGAGGAAGGCGATGGAAACTCTCTTCCCTTTAAGCAGCCACCAACGTTGGGATTGATCCACACTGGGGGCCACTTACAGTACAGGCGTTCCTGGGTATCCGTGTGGTACTGGTTCCAGGAGCCCCGTGGACACCAAAAGCCACGGGCGCTCAGGCCCCTTATATGAAGTGGCGCAGAGCAGTGCACGTGGCTGTGCCCGGAGGGCCTCGGACTGCTACCCGACACCATTGTTTCTGTGGGGACTGCACCTCCGGATCCGGTGCAGCCTGCGATTGAAGATCGCTTGCGATGACGGCGCCGGCGCCGCATGGGGCGTCCCCTTCCAGCCTTGCTCTGCTTCTCTCCTTCAGGATACAAACGCTTTCAGAGAACCTTTCGGAAAGAACAAGTCTACTTCAATAAATGAAGGAGAATAAAGAAAACTCAAGCCCTTCAGTCACCTCAGCAAGCCTGGACCACACCAAACCATGCTGGTACTGGGATAAGAAAGACTTGGCTCACACGCCCTCTCAGCTAGAGGGGCTCGACCCTGCCACGGAGGCCCGGTACCGCCGAGAGGGCGCGCGCTTCATCTTCGATGTGGGCACGCGTCTGGGGCTGTATCCTTATCGCTTTGGACTCTGTTGCGGATGGGCTCCCCACCTCCAATGCCAGGATTTGAATTGGATGCTCTAAACCAAGTATATAATAATATCACTGTACCGAAATGCTGCTTGAATATCTGTTGTCTAAATGTTATTTCTGACTTGCTTGGCTCTTCTGCGGTTTTCTCTTTCCTGTTTTTCATTTAAACGTATAGACTTAGCCGTTGAGCAGGCGGCCGCCAGGAGGAAAACGGCATCCAGGGGTCACAGTCGGGTGTTCCTAGCGGGTACCGGAGCCTGGCCTCGTTAACAGCGTTAATTTGACCTTGCTGGGTCTCGCACCAGAATTCTAATGCCAGGAAGCCCACCTGTCTGCTTTGCCACCGATAGTGTTTACTGTACCACTGATTTTGTTGCTGTTGTTTGTTTTTAGTTTATCCACATTTAACTAAGAACATAATCTATAATAATTTTTGGTTAAAGTCTTTAACCAGAACAACAGGCACTATGATACCCTGGCAACTGGAATAATTTATTTTCATCGCTTCTATATGTTTCATTCCTTCAAGCAATTCCCAAGATACGTAAGTATTTGGATTTCATTGTAATGCTCTTTCACAGGTAATTATTTCCACACAGTTTAGTGGGCTGATGATTATTTCTTTTTACATTGCCAGGAAGTATTAATTTTTACATAGTACATAACTATGTATAAACAAAATCAGGTGTAACCTTTGTGTTGCTGTTAACTAACCGTATTCAGATCCTTTTTTTATGGACCACAGTCATGTTGTACTTCGTGTGAAAGTTTACTTCCCTGTTACCTTTGCCAAGGCAAATTTGGGCCTATAATTGAGACCTATCAAAGGCCAAGGAGGAATAGAAACTTGTTAAGGCCATATCACTGATTCTTCTGTTACTCCTTAAACGGCACTGTGTCTCCTGCTCTCGGCAATTCAGACAGAAACCTGCCTCCGTAGCTTTGAGTCGAGAGTAGATGGTGTGCCATGGACAGAACACGGAGAGAGTGAGGACAGGAGAGTTGTGGGGGGCAGACTGCAGCATTCGAGGGAGAGATGATTTACCACGGAGGGGTCCGGGAACACGCTCGGGAGGAGGTGCCCCGATAGGATAAGCCCTGACCGTAATGGGCCTTAGACGGGCCGAGATGGGACGGAGCGGTAGGCTAACAGAAGCTAGCTCGTCAAAGACATGGAGGAAGAATGTAGTAAGCGTCAGCCTAGACGGGAGGTTTTTTGGCAGGGATGGAATGGGGGACCCCGTGTGGAAAGGTAGACTGAATCCCACGTTAGGGCATTTGACTTCAGCAGGTGAACTGAAGTGGTTGCAGAGTTTCATAAAGAAGAGGGTAGAATTAGACTGAACAAGAAGTCCATTTGTTGGGGTTCTTCCTTTTGTGAAGGTTTTACTTAGTTTCATACACCAGTTCTAGAGGAAGGCGATCATGTGAGAATCAGCGTTGTGCCCCTGGCATAGCGTCTGACATCTGACGATCAGGCTTCTGTGGAGAGGGGACATGGCAGGAGCGGGAGGGTGGGCAGGGGAAGGCTGAAGGTAGGACAGTGAGACTGCCTCAGTGACGTGGGACTGGACTGGGGTGCAGGCGCGCCTGCAGGGAATGGCAGGGCAGCGGGGCACAGACAGAGACGGAGTCCATGGGGCACGCATTTCGTTTTACTCAGGGAGTCTTTATCTTTCACATTGCATCGTAAAAAGGAATCTGTGTCTGCAGCTTTTTCCTTTTTGGCATCTACTTTGTTTACATAACATGCATCAGAAAATTAAATTTAAAATAACTTACAGAGCCAGATTGGGGGTGTGCGTGAAATTTCCTTTGAACTTTTAGGGTCTCCGAGTTCTTGTGAATGAGAAAGGGGAAGGTAGGAGAATGAGGGGGACCAGTTTGTTGTGAAGGACAAAAATCCTTGTTTGTGTTTCTGTGTGAGTTTTGATAACGGTATCTTGGGAACTTTTGTCTTTCTTTTAGGTAACAGGAGCTTGTTGTCTCTTTCTGGCTGGGAAGGTAGAAGAAACACCCAAAAAATGTAAAGATATCATCAAAACAGCTCGTAGTTTATTAAATGATGTACAATTCGGCCAGTTTGGAGATGACCCAAAGGTAAGAATCGTCACATCCTGCCTTTAAATCTTACTTTCTTGCATTAAGATAGAGATCCTTGTTAACAACAGCTGGGGTTCCTGTGTCTGCCAGCCCCGAGTCCCTTCGAGGACGTGTGCAGAAGGTGCCTCTTGCTTCTGTGAGAGAGGAGGGGACATTATGTAACCTGCACTTGGGTAGCACTTGCTAATGTGCCAAGTCACGCTCCAAGCACTGCAGGGCTGATGGCCCACTTCATGGACATGAGCAACACGCCCCCGTGGCCGTCTGCGCTTCTAGAGCCAGAAGCTGCGCGGCCTCTTTGGTTCAGGGGTGACGGCAGCGTCCGGGTGGACGGAAAGTACCGGCGCCGCATGCGCACACCCATGTGTCTACTCTTGCTATGCGCCCTTCAGTTCCCAAGGACGGTGGAAGGCACTGGCGTCTGCAGCTGCTTTCAAACGCCCAGAGATTGATAGTGGCTGTACCACCCATCCTGTCCGTTCCGCACAGCTCCTGCTCGCATCCGGGAGTGTGTTACAACGATTATACGCATGCTGTTGTTACGTTCGAAAAACACCACTGTCAGAGACCAGTGGCAGCTTTCTGCCGCTCCCATTCTTGTCTGGTCCCCCCACTGTAACCCTTATGTGTTAAATATCCTCCGTAACATTTATCACATCTCATCATTAGACTTTAGTTAAATAATCACACAAAGAACTCCTCTCTTCTCAACTGTAAGATCGTAAGAGCGAAGACCAGGCCAGGTGCCTAGTACCGTGGCCGGACAGTAGGCACACAGCAGGCACTTGCTGAATAAAAGACAAACTGAGGTTGTGGACGGAAACTCAAAATCACCGTTAAAGCTAACCAAGGCGACGAAGCTCAGCACCATCCGCAGTCCTGTGTTTCCTAACTAGCTGGTACTGCCTCCCGCGATAGCTACCCTCTCTCTGCCCAGCAGCACTGGTGTGTGTGTGTGCACGCGCGCGCCCCACTTGCTCCGAGGAGTTAACAGAGCCCCACAATGCTTTCGCGTACACCCCGGTTGTGATTAATACTAATACTTCATAAGTATTGTCGATGTGGGTGATCTTGTGCCTTGAACTTAGGTATAAATTCATTCACCTGTTTGTAAAAGTGCGAACCTATTAGGAATTCATACTAACAGCGTTCGAAAATGCACTTTTAGGAGATGTAGCCATGAGATGATGTTTTCAGTGCCTGTGCGTATTTGATTTTTAGAGTCGGAACATGTTGCTGGCCAGGCCACGGGCCTGTGGAAGCAGCTGGCGTGTGGTGTTCAGGGCACCTTCCGAGAAGCCCCATCTCACTTTCTGCCTTTACCCACTACACCATCTAGTCAGGAGACCGAGACCTGGGGCGGGCGCAGCGAGGCTGGAGCTCTGTAACCCCTGGGCCCCGGAAGACGGAGAGGGAGCAGCCCCGCCAGTCAGACTGCTAAAGCAGGGCCCGGCCCAGCCCTCGTGGGCAAGGGGCCTGGCAGCTTGCTCCTCCTCCATCTGCATAGTCTCCCAGATGGGGCTGGGGGCCAGGGGCCAGGGCCAGGGCCAGGGCGCTGGGTTGGGAGTGGTGAAGACACTGGGGAAGACATTTTCCTTGGCAGAGAGGGGGGTGGGCAGTCCTTTGGGGGAGGCATTGGAAGCTCCTGAGAAAAATGAGGTGGTGAGTCGTGTGGAACTTTTCACCTTAAGGAGCTTTACTTTAACTGTGTGGTTCCCCCGCCCCTTCGTGGTGTTTCATGTATTGAGTAAATCTTTGCTCCAGCCTCTGTGTCAGATACTAGACGTAAAACAGGCGGCAAACCAGACACAGACTTTGCTCTCATAGATGTTACAGGTGAGTGGTGGGAGAGGTTTTAATCAAGTATTCACGAAACTGCCCGAGGATGAGCTGTGATAAAAGCCATTGTTTAAAGGCGCGATGGGACGCCGGGCCTGGGAACCTAGACAAGGCCCCAGACAGGCAGTACGGCTGAGGGGAGGTTCCCCAAGGAGCGGGGTTTGCACACTGACCTGTAAGTGAACATTTGAAACAAAGGGAGGCCAGGCTTTGGGCCGTGTTGGGATGCTCTGAGCCGTAGCCTGGACAGTAATTGGCACACTTGGTAAAGGTTATGTTGAAGCTTCTGAAAAACAGGGGAAAGCCTCCCCGAGAGTGCGTGGGAGACGAGGGTAGAAAACCCTCGGCCCTGCCGTGCAGTGTAGAGCCGTCGGCCAAGGTGGAATGGTGGTGCGCTCTGAGAGGCAGCTGCCTGCCTGCCTCCTCCTGTGGTCAAATGGGCCCTTCTTCCTCTGATGCGCGCCACTGGTCCTCTCCGTGGTTCGCCCCACACAGGGCGTCCTGGGTCCTCTGCAGTGTCTGGATGCCAGGGGTCAGGTGGCAGGGAATTCCAGAAGTTGGATTCACGAAATACTTGTTTGTGGGCATTAACTAGTTAGAAAATATAATAAAAGAGGAGAGTCCATACACAGCAAAACAGTAAAATGAATATTCAGGAATAAACTATAAAAAAATTTGTGGGTGGAGAGGGGATACTTTAAAACTACTAAAGGACTCAAAAGATTTTAGTAAATAAATTTTTGATGGAGAGATTCAATGTAGTTAAAAAATATCCATTTTCCTAAATCATTCTGTAAATTCAGGTAACTCCCATTCAGAACATCAGTAGCTTTCATTTTTTTTCTAGTAAAATGGTACTAGAAATAGTAAATAGTAAAATAGTAAATAAAATGGACTTGACTTGAGGTTTGGAGAGAAGTGAGCAAAAAGAAACTCTGGGAGAGAGGAGTGACCACGGAGCCGTCCCTCCAGATATGCGGTCCCTCTGGCGCCGGTACGGCAGGAGGCAGCGTCAGCGAGTGGGAGAGATTGTGTGCGTGTGGACAGATAGTTTAGGGTGTGATTTAATCAAATAAATGACTTATTTAGTAAACGACCATGGAACAGCTTGCTAGATGACTGATTTAAACACAGAAATGAAAAAAAATTTTTAAGCAGGAGTGATGGGCCCGCACACACCCATTTTCAGCTGGCATAACTCACTGCCCAAGCTTGTGGAGAGCTGCTTGCCTAAGTAGGCGTTCAGTGTGACTCCCCGAAGGGTTGCAGTGCCTTGATGGAGCTCTGCAAAGAAACCGCAGCTCAGTTATGTTATAGTAAAGGTCTGTTTGTGAAGGGGGACTCTCGTGTATTGAAAACAACATTTCTCAATAATTTGTTTCCCGTATTTTTAAAAAATTAGCTCCGACTGTTTCATCATCTCTTAGTTCTTTTCAGAATTTATCGTTGTGCCTGAGTGGGAGAGAGGAAAAAAGGAACAAAAAATAGTTGTTATAACGTGAAAGTAAATAGGAAAGCTCACTTTTTAAATGATGTTTAAGACCTTTGAGTAAAACTGCCGTTCCGGCGTTCGCTTTGTATTTAGGAAGAAGTGATGGTTCTGGAGAGAATCTTGCTGCAGACCATAAAGTTCGACTTACAGGTGGAGCATCCGTACCAGTTCCTGCTCAAATATGCAAAACAACTCAAAGGTGAGAAAAAGTTATTAAAAGAACGTTATTCTGAAACAGAGTGTTTGTAATTGTTTAACGGCGCTGAGATTATCCTTCTCGGAAGCAGAGAGCAGAGCATGGGTGTGGAGAGCACCTAAGCCTCGGCGGGCCTGCCCCGGCAGCTCAGTATCGTGGCTGTTAGTACTGTTGCCTTTTACGTATAAACAGATACTGTCATCTAGTTGCCAAGTGATATGAAACAGGAAAATGAGTCAGAATTTTTTAAATGGCCTAGTAAAATCAGCCTTGGAGCCAAGTTTCCCATAAAAGGCTCTCAGCGCAGGTCACGTGGGGAAAGCAGATGTGGGGCTTGGACCCCCTCGTCTGTTCTTGTCTCCCAGGTGGAGGCCTCCACTGTGTACTGGGACGGCGCTGGGGCACCTGGGCGTTATATAAGTACTTGTTGCTGCTTGTGGTGCTTTTTTTCCCTCTACTAATTTACCTCCCTCCTTCCCATTTCTAGGTGATAAAAACAAAATTCAAAAATTGGTTCAAATGGCGTGGACGTTTGTAAATGACAGGTACATTTGTTTAAATGTTGATTTAATTATAACGTTTTTAACAAACTATAGAAATGATCCCTGAAAGTATAGTCTTTAATTATAGTGTTTTTACACATGCAGGGACTTTATATGTCATTTAACCAAACCCCTTACTTTGGGTAAAACTGACTTGACCCAGCTTGGAGAGCCAGTTAATAGCAGAGCTGGGGCTGACGTCCAGACCACCGGTCCCCAGCATAGGTGCTGCCCTTCCACGTCATGGTGATGTAGGAGCTACACTTTTACCATCAATTTGAAACCTAAGTCTAAGACAGGTCACCAGAGAATTTTGTCACCTAATACTTAAAACCCATTGGTTCTGGGGGTGGGGGGAGGCCCTTGGGGGTCCTGGCTTTATAGCCTCGATGTTCCTGAGCTCAGGGAATGGTGAGGACCCGGTGAGAGGGACCATCAGAGTGTGGGGAGACAGCTCAGAGGCTTGGGTTCCAGCAGCGTGAAGACCAGAGATTGTTTTCATTTGTGTTTCGTGACGTGGAATTCCTCTCACATTAAGGGATAAATCAGTGATCATGGTTAAAGTTACTTATTTGGATACTTTTGGAAGACTAGCAACTTCTTTTATATATATATATATATATAAAAAAAATGTATTATTTGACGTGTTTAGAGAAGAATAAGCAAATGGGCAATTAGGTACAGCATCTAATGTCCACGCCGTGAGTTAATCACAGATGTTTGCTCATCCAAATCAAGTCACCTCTCTCTCTTGAACTAGTCTCTGCACGACCTTGTCACTGCAGTGGGAGCCAGAGATCATAGCAGTGGCAGTGATGTATCTTGCGGGACGTTTGTGCAAATTTGAAATACAAGAATGGACCTCCAAACCCATGTATCGGAGGTGGTGGGAGCAGTTCGTGCAAGATGTCCCTGTGGACGTTCTCGAAGGTACTGGACGTGCCGAGCATTGCGTGAGGGTGTTTCGTCCACATGTAGGTGGTGCCGCCCTGAGAATGGGAGTCCGGCGGCGGATTTTCCCTGATAGGCCTATGTAAACTATTCTTCAGAAGCATCTTGGGTTAAATCCTCAAATGTAACATTCTCCCGGTCCAGGCACACAGGGTTGGTGGCCTGGAAAGACCCGCCAGTGCCGGGCACAGCAGAGAGGGTAAACCACAGATATGACTCCCGTGTAGGTCCTTGTAGAGGAGTTGGGGACTCAGAGGAAAATGGTCCGATTATTTTTTTCTAGGTAAAATTTTGATTAATCCACTTGTGGTAAGTGTAATTGTCACCTATCATTTAGACATCTGCCACCAAATCCTGGATCTCTACTCACAAGGAAAACAACAGATGCCTCATCACACACCTCATCAGCTGCCGCAGCCCCCATCACTCCCATCTACACCGCAAGTGCCACCAGTGCCGCCGTCACAGTCAGCTCAAGGCTCCGAGCCACCACAGCCCCCGCAGAAGGACCCACAGCCACCAGCCCAGCCGCCACCGCCACCACAGCAAGCCCAGCAGCCCAAGAAACCATCTCCACAGCCTAGTCCCCCTCGTCAGGCGAAGCGAGCCACGGTGAGTGGCCACCCTGGCACTGGGTGTAGCCAGCTTCCGGGGACGGCACCCGCCTGAGCACATTCTTGTCTCTAAGGGGTCAGATGGAACACCAGAAGTAGGGGAGATGCGCTTGACCTCACTCGTGGGCTGCAAGTCTGGGGGGGGCCTAAAAACTATGGTGGTCAGAGGAGAGGCTCTGCTCCCTCCTCCAGCTGCCGCCGCCCATGTCAACTCTGACAGGGCCCTCGCCCTGCCAGGGCGCTGCTCCACGTCTGCACTGCTGAAACAGCTGTCCCTGGTTCCCTCTGGCTTTTCAGTGTTCGGTTCTTTAAGTGACAGTATTTGTGGAAGTTACCCCCCATGGAGGGGTGGCATCCTGGCCAGCAGGGAGGGTGTTTAATGTTGCACAACCCTAGAGGAAGCCATGCAGGACGAGGTGCGTCAGCTAACCCCGCTCATCACACTCGTTACGCAGTAGAGGACCTGAAGCTCGGGTCGCTCAGAACTGAGAAAGGTCTGTGTCTCTGTCCGGCTCGAGAGGGAGGAAGAAACAGTGCTGTGCGGTGGCCATGGGCCTTCCCCTTAAGCCAGTGCCAAGTTCTGTCTGAGGCCACGTCCTGTCGCTGCGATTTTGTCCCTGCACCATCCGTTTTTGCGCTCTTCCCAGGGTCTCGGTTCACGGTTTTGTTTTCTTTTGTAACAGGTTGTTTCTCCCAAAGAAGAGAACAAAGCAGCAGGTAATTTCCTGTTCTGTTCTTTAGTTTTATATTCCTGCTTATCAAAACTTCAAATTTTTAGTTAACATTGTTTCTGTTCAGGTTAGATTGGCCTTAAAATTTAACCTTAGAGCCCATCACAGACTTGGCCCTGCCTTTCAGAAAAAAGTGCACTGTCTTCTCTGTTTATGCCTACTCTCTATTTTTAGATTATGTTCTGATAAAAGGTATCAGAAGCAGCGTACCGAGTCACGTGTAGACAATGTAGTTATGAACGTAGGAGACCTGTTGAGCACTGTTGTTGGAGATGAGTGAAGTATGCCAATGACGAGACCGAAGGGCCCTGGGTGTCCCCGTCCTGCTCTCTGAGCGGCGGCGCGGTGTGCAGAAAGGCCTGCCTGGCGGGCGGGGCTCCTGCCCCCTTATGTACATGTGTGGTGGAGCTGCGGCTGGCCGCCGTTTCCATGTTGAAAGCGAACAGCAAGAGGGAGCACAATCAGAACAGACAGTGGGACAGGGACCGGCGTTGGACTGTGTCCTCGGCCCTGCCCTGCGGAGCTCTGGGAGGCACTGGCCCTGTTCACCTGTCTCCGCGTCCACGTCGCTTACTTCCAGCACAGGACATAGTGAATTATTTATTGAACTGTTGTTAAGATCTCGAGTTACAGTAAAGGTTTTTCCCAGGATCTTTAGGGGGATGAGTTCAGTACAGGTACGTTTTTTCTCTCTGAAGGAGCAAACAGTGTGAGACCCCAAGGAACGGGAGGGCGCCTGTGCCGTCGTTCTGAGCCGATGCGCCGCGGCTGTTAGGGGAGGCGCAGCGGGCAGGTGGCATCCTGGGAGGAAGACTGGAGCTGAGGGGGTGGGGCCTTCAGGTGGAAGGAAGCTGGTGAGCAGTGCACTTGGGAGTAATGGGGAGAGGCGTCGGGCTGGAACAGGAAGCACTGAAAGCGTCACTTTTGATAGGACTGAGATGTGACTGGAAGCAGATGACAGTGCCTGCCCCTTGGATGGACAGAGGCTGTGCACGGGCACTGGGAGCCACAGGAGGGTTTTGGGCAGGAGCTCAGCACCACCTGGGCTCTTCGTAGAGAGTGTCCTGGGGGCGGGGGATGTGCCAGCATCTAGGTGAGGCCTGGTGAGGGCAGAGGCAGGGCGGTGGCCTGGGGGGCAGGGGGCGGGGCCAGATGCAGCCTGCAGGTGCATCCCAACTGAGCTGTGCAGTCAGTGCCACGAGCTGCAGGGGCTGCCGAGAGTGCGGGTGCCACGGCTGACTCAGGCCGTGTGCCCTCAGCCCAGATTCACACCGGACCTCCGAGAGGTAGTAAGAAAAAAGAATGTGAAATGTTTTATTGGCAAGTTTTTGATCACACATTAAAATGACCAAATTCCTTATATGTCAGGTTAAATACTAAAATTTACTTCTTCCGAACGTGGCTACTGCAGAGTGTAAAGGCACACACACAGCTCCCCTCACGTTCCTGCGGCCGGGCTCGCCAGGCTGGCCACAGGGAGGTGGGCGACTGCTGGGGTCCAGGTGGGCTCGAAAGTCAGACCCCGTTTTGGAGGAGAGGTAGGAGCCATAGGCAGAGATTCGTCCACCTAGAGAGAGGACGTTCGGTGTCCGAGGAAGACGGTAAAGAGAGAGACCTTGAACCTGGCCTGGGTGTGAGACAGAGGAAACCAAGAAAGTGGCCGGCAGCACCCGAGCAGAATCGGGTCAGCGGCGTGCGGGCCTGGGCAGGGCAGGCTCAGGGGTGGCCGGAGCAGACAAACGGGCAGAGAGATGGACTTTTTCCATCCCGTGCACGCACTCCGCCTTTGTAAACAGAGCCGTTGGACTCGGCGTAGCATGTCTGGGTGGCTTAGGTCATCGCTGTGGATGTTGGTCACAGGCAGCCACTCGGCCCTGACGGGGTCGGCTGTGACCTCTGCGCCAGGTGGCCCCAGCCTCTGGGCTTCAGGGTCACTTGCCTCCAGCTCTCTGCTGGTGCCAGTTACTGGCTGCCATCTGGGAGCAAATGTCTGTGAGAGAAAATAAACTGAAAATGTGCCTAAACACGAATGACAAGGTGACGGTTTCCTGTGAGCTCTTGGGGCCGCCTCTGTGCTGTGCGTTGGTGGGGACTCGTGGTAGGTGTTCCTCTGTGGCTCGCCTGGCTCTCCTGTGGCTGAGGGGCCTGTCTTGTGGAAAGGGCGGGGGGTGTTACTTTTCCCTTTGAAGGGAGGGCAGGAGAGCAGAGGGCTCCATTTGCTGCTGTCTTTTATGTAAAGGGGTCAGCACCTAATGGTTTAGCCAAGACCTACCTCAAGGTCCCATAAAGCTTTGTTCTTACTTGCTTTTTCCCCCAAAGAAATTCCTGATGTTTATTTTATTTTCACTATGACGTGTTTATTCGCATGAAGAGGTACGAGTGCTTTTTAACGTACTTTCTCTTCGTAGAACCACCACCACCTAAAATCCCCAAAATCGAGACCACTCACCCTCCATTGCCGCCAGCCCACCCACCGCCAGGTCAGTGTCTGCCATGAGTGGCGGGTGCCAGCTCTTCCCCCTGCCCCCTCAAAGGGTAGGTCTGGGAGGTCCTGGGCCAAGGTTGCAGAAGGGAGGCTTTGTAATCAAAACCTTAAAAGACAGTAGGGACCAAGGATCTTTCAGAACACTTTTTCGTAGACTGATATTTTGAGGATGTTGTAAACTCTTAAGTATACGAGAATGTCACATCCAGAAATGCTGCACTACCCAGGAAGAGTGAGTTTAGAGTCAGCGTTAGGAGAACTGAGCCCTGCAGTGCCAAGGATTCACTCACACTGGGTGGGGAGGGCTGGGTGCTGCTGAAGCTCTGAGACTCCAATGCTAGGGGTGGGGCTGCGGGCGCGGGCAGGGGCCCTGACTGTCTCTCCGCTGCAGACCGGAAGCCTCCCCCCTCGGCTGCCTTAGGCGAGGCCGAGCCACCAGGCCCTGTGGACGCCAGTGACCTCCCCAAAGTCCAGCTTCCTCCTCCGGCCCACCCGGCCCCTGTGCACCAGCCACCGCCACTGCCACACCGGCCGCCGCCGCCGCCACCTTCCAGCTACATCACCGGGATGTCCACCAGCAGCTCCTACATGTCCGGAGAGGGCTACCAGAGCCTGCAGTCCATGATGAAGACCGAGGGCCCCTCCTACGGCGCGCTGCCCCCAGCCTATGGCCCGCCAGCTCACCTGCCCTACCACCCCC
>PVJD01006992.1:0-90261 GCA_004026545.1 Mormoops blainvillei | reverse complement strand
ATGGAGCAGCCGCATCTCTGGAGGGGCGCAGAGGTGGCTCTGCTCCGTGTCTGCTCATCAGACGCGCTCAACAAACGTTTGTTGAGTGAGGCAGTCCTGTGTGCATGTTACGCCTTTCTGGCTCACGGCACACCTCCTGTCCCCTGTGGCAGCCCCCTCGGTCCCACGGGGTCCTTGGGAAGCAGCTGCAGCCGGCCGGTACTCCTCACCCCGCGTTCTAGCCCCACGATCCGGAGCCTCGGAGCGTTGGAGTGGGGATGCCGAGGTCACAGAGCCCATCTCTCGCTGAGGGCTTTTAACTCTGAATCCTGGGCACGTCTCATGGCGTCACGCGAGCCTCGTAATTCTAAGATACAGCCCTAAAGTCACGCAGAGGCCTCGGCCAGGCTCCTCCTTTGTTCCCTGGGCCTCATGAAAGCTTTAAATGGAACTTGTCCTCACAGACTCCGGGGGCAGCACCAGCTCTGTCTGGGTGTCCGGGGCACATAGCAACAGCTTGCTTTAATCTAATAATTGGCTGGAGCTGAGCAGAAAGGACATAAAAAAGGCAAATTGTTGTTTTTCAAGACCGAGCCGTTCCCTTGCCTAAAAGGTTCACAGCCTTTCACTTTTCCAAGAGAATATTTATCCCTCTGAAAGATTCCTTCCCGTTAACAATATTTTTACAGCCTTTGTGATACTTCTGCAGCATTTTAGATGCAACCGAAACACTATATATTTCAGCGATGGAACCATTCCATTAGGGACGCTGCATATGCTTAAAAGTGTCTTTTATGATGTTTATTAAAAGAAGCCATAAATTTCTGAGAAAGGTTGAAGCCATATTACATTGATCTTACTTCTCATTTAAGCAAAATGTAAACTTTAAGTGAAGCCTCGATGTGGAATGTGAACTCGCACACCACCACCCCCCGAGCTCGTTCGCTCACTCGCACGTGCTGCCCCCGAACTATTAAATCATCTATGAAGCACTCATTTCTTTGAGTGTTTTCCAATCACAACAAATAGCTTTCCGGTGATTGCCTGTACCTGTTGCATGTCTTGGATTCATTCACAGTGAAGAATGGGCAGTGCCCGCCGGGTACAAAGCAGGGTTTTAAATATTCCGGGCTCTGCATGCCCAGGGCAGCCTGCAGCCCAGCTCAGACAGTGAGATGCCCCCTCAGGACATGAACGCAGGCACTAAAACGTTGTCATCCCCACGTTACAGGTGGAGACCTGGGATGGAGGCGGGGGGCAGTTCCGAAGGCCACGCAGTGAGGAAGGGACGAACCAGCAGGGGAACCCAGGCCTGGCCCTGCCGAGTCCTGCCACTGCCCCGCCTCCTTCGTGGGATTATCGTGGGGATTACACGTGATAATCCACAGAAAGCGTTTAGTGCTGTGCGTGACAGATGGCACCAGCGGATTAGCAATGCTTAACACCACCGCCCTCGGCCCCGAGTGCATGGTGTGGCCGACTGTGCTCTCTGGGGCTTCGGAAGGGGCGCCCTGTGCCCCGAACTGTCCTGCAGGCCCAGCGCCTGGTAAAATGGAGTGAGCAGGTTGTCTAGGTGGAAACAGAAGTTCCAGAATCAGCCACATAGGAAGGAGGGCCGGGCTCAGCTCGGCCGGACGTTAAGGCTGCTCTGTAAGGCCTTCGGACCTTTTTAGCCCCATCTCCTTGAATCGGACGGTGGTGCCTTTCCCGAGTCCCCAGGCCCTTGACTCACAGCGGGTGCTGTTAGTTTTGCCGTCACGTTTCAAACTCTTACGCGCACTCGTTCTCCTCTCTGGAATCTCTTCCCTCCTCCACACAACAAACTCCTACTCATCCTTCAATACAAAGGCCCAATTTCCCCTTCCTCACAGCCTTTATCGCCACCTCTTAAATAATATTCAGACGGTTGTGCTACTGGCTACCTCTTCCACTCACACCTGGGCTCAGAGCAGGTTGAGGAAGCATGCCATGTGTCCTTCCCGTCTACCCCTTTCACCTGACACACAGCCCCTCCCCCAAGGAGACTTTTTGTGGAAACCTGATGGGGAAACCAGCCCATGACGGCCCCTGTGGTCTCAGCCTCCCACTGGACCGCAGCAGCTGGTCACGCCAGAGTTAAGGACCAGACAGACATCATTTCCCCAGTGCTATGCTCCGGCCGAGATCTACAGAGGTCATGGGGTCATGGGGCAGCCCAAAAAATCACTGAACTTTGACCTTTCCTGACCCATAGAAAAGAAAGCTCTAGGCTCCAACCCGGTGGCCATGCAGCCAGCCCCAAGGAAGACAGGTGCCTCTTGCTACATCACAAAGGTTCTTCCTGCCACCATCTCCCGTTTCCTACCTGAGCTCCTTTTAAAGTTCGGCCTTGGTGGCTCTGACAGCCACTATCCACAGGCTCCCCAGAAATGGCTTGAAAAACCTAGAAAGGAGTGGTGCTCCCTGACAGACAGCCAGAGGGGTCGAATCAAATGTTTCTAGAAGCTGGGAAAACCCCTCTTCTGCCAGGAGCCAGCGCAGAGAAGTTTACAGCTCGCAACTCGGCCTAACAATTTAGAACTTTCTATAGAAGGCCGTCGCCAATCCTCACCCTGAGCACTTCACAGCTGCCTACCCTCTGCTGTGTCCTGCATTTCTAGAAGAAAGCCATTTACAGACCAATTTTCTGGAAGTATTGTGAGCCGTAGACTTGAACTCAGATATCCTGTCACTAACTATGTAGCAGTGACATCTGCTGGGGAACATTGTCAGTTCAGGGTTTCTGCTTTTGTAATAACTTTAAAATGTTAACGCCTTTAATCTTTGCAACAGCTCTGTGAGGTTGTTCCCAGTATGACCTGCATTTGTTTGATGAGGAAACTGAGACACAGAAAAATGAAGTAAATGCACTGGTATCACAGCTTCTACGTGGCAGAGTTGGGATTTGAACCCAGAGCCCAATGACTCCAGGGTCTGTGTTCTTCCCCTTGAGACTTCTAGCCTCCTCCAATGAATGGTGTCTTTGAACACATTGTTGTTGCCCAGCATCCTGCCTGCCTCTCACCTTGTGTGTTACATGTCAGTTTCCTGGGATTTCTGGCATTGTGTTACATGTCAGTTTCCTGGGCTCTGGCCTTGTGTTACATGTCTGTTTCCCTTCCTTTTGTGTGTTGCGTGTCAGTGTCTGGGGGTTCTGGCCTTGTGTTGCATGTCAGTTTCTCGGGCTCTGGCCTTGTGTGTTACATGTCAGTTCCCCTTTATGTGTTGCATGTCAGTTTCCCAGGCTCTGGCTTTGTGTGTTACATGTCTGTTTCCTGGGTTCTGGCCTTGTATGTTGCATGTCAGTTTCTTGGGCTCTGACCTTGTGTTGCATGTCAGTTCCCCCCTTTGTGTGTTGCATGTCTGTTTCCCAGGCTCTGGCCTAGTGTGTCCTGTGTCAGTTTCCATAAACTGTCTTTCGGGGGCAGAGCTGTGCCTCATTCCTGTTGTAATGTTGGTAACCTGCACCTTTCCTGACACATCACAGCTGCTTCATAAGTATTGGTTACATATTGAATGAAGAAGGAAGAGACTATCCCAGTGAGTGTGGTTGTAGATGCAGGTGGGAGGGGAGTGGGGAAGATTGGCTGCTCTCTCAGGAGCTATCCTGCACTGCAATGTGGCATGTAAGTGGGGGTAGTGTGTCTGCTCCCTGTACCTTTCAGTGCGGAGTCCCTGTTTCCTAGCTGGGGACAGGGCCTTGCAGCCCTGCCTGCCTCTCCAGCCTCTGGCTCACACAACCCTGCCCTCCGCTCCAGGTCCCTCGGGCACCTGTGTGTCTCAGCATGAGCCCAAGCTCCATCTGCGTCCCTGGCTCTGACATTGCCTCTGACCTGAGTGTCCTTCACCCCCAGCCCCTCCCCTAGCCTGTGAACCTGCATTCATTTCAGACTGAGGCGGTGTCTCTTCCAGGAAAACACCTCTGAGGGCAGTTGTCCCTAAAAACAGCAGCAGCTTCGAGGGCGAGGGAGGGCTGTGTGGTCCCGCTGGGTGACCTGGACTGGGCCCCACCTGGCGATTCCATTCCCTAGACGTGTGGCCTTGGGCACGTTTCTTGGTACTTCAACCCCCACTTTCAAAACAGAATAGGGTTGTAATTACTGAATGAGTGAATAAGTGTGAACTGCTTAGAACCGGGCATAGCATAGGAATTTAAGTGTTTGGGACAGTCATCACGGTTAGAACCTGGCTCTTCGTCTCTCTTCCTACCTGACGACAAGCTCCTTAACCAAGACTTGGTGTCCACAGGGCCAACCAACGTGGCTGTTAGGAAATGGCAGTGTCTGGGAGCTGAGGGTGAGGCAGCAGGACTGCAGGGTGTGCTTGGCGTTAGGAGTGGTCACCGAGTCCTGTGAGCGCACCTGGGGGCCTGATGGCTGCCCTGAGCCTGAGCGGAGGCACGGGGCCTGATGGAGGGCAGAGAGGGGCATCGATGGTGGCTTCTGAGTCCCTCTTCTCCACTGTATTCTGTGCTAAGTTCCTCTGTGGTTGTGGCTTCAGTCCCTTAGTGCCACCCCCCCACCCCGAACCCGTCCCCTACCAAGACATCTCCCGAGGTTCTTCCCATTTCCACATACGGAGAACACACTGGAGCCATCTGTGGTCATACAAAGAGATCGGATCCTCAGCGCCAGGCCTCACAGCTGCTGGGGACCATTCCTGTGGGCTCAGAACGAAAAGCTCTGATGTGCCTTGATCTCCAACATGCCTCCCTGTCCTCCTCCGCGGTGGGTAAGTCCCAGCGCGTAGACCCACTCTTCTGTGAAATTACTACATTTCCGGAAAGACCCATTTGAAGTACAGAGATGGACTCAGGAAGGCTCGTCTCCTTTGCGTACAACGAAGGGTGTGTTTTTTCCGTAGAACATATGGGCGTGGAGAGTCTTAGGCAAAGAGCTGGTTCACGTTGTGGGGAAAGTGAGGTTGACGTTCATGGAGTACGTTCTATGAGCTCATAGGAAGCGTTTAACTTAAGCACCCCGTTAAGAAGGGGGTGCTTCTGGCTGGCCAGCCCTAACCAGTGGCCCTTCACTGACAGGTTTCTGAGGACGCAGGGCAGCTCGGAGCGGGGAAGCGCAGACAGTGGGTCCAACATCCCCAAGACCGCACCTGCCCTGTCACCTGCGAAGCTACAGAGAAGGTGCAGGTGGGAGAGACGGCGACATGGCCCCTCAGGGGCCTCTCCTACCCTTTTCTGTACGGCCACAAATTAATGTATTTTTATTCACCCCTCTGCCTTTCTCTTCCTTGCTTGTCCACCCAAACCCATTCCCAAACAGAACCTAGTGGACACACTCTCCCTCAAGGTCACGGTCAGGCTCGCGCACTCGCTGGGTGAGCGTGGACTTGCTGGTGAGCCCCCACCACGCTCAGAAGGCGGGTCTGGGACGGAGAATCCGAGGGACCCAACCCACTCTGTGAGCCCCAGGGGGGTGCTTCAGATAAGCCCCTGATAGCAAATCCTTGAAATCCCCCCCAGGGGACCTCCCTACCCTCCCACCACTCTTCCCATCGGCCCAGAACCTCACAGAGTCACCCTAGCTGGTGTGCCCAAAGTTAACGGCCCTGCCCCCCTGAATGGAGTCTGTTAGAAGCTTGTGATGCAACCTCGTCTTCCCCAGAGCCTGGTCCCTCCCACCCACCGCGCGCCCCCGCTGAGGAGCGGGCGGAAGCCTCCCCGGCACACGCGTGCACACTCAGCTTGCGCCCTCACGTGTGCTTAACTCCCTCTTATTCTGTGGCCAGAGTTCACTTAGTGATGCACCCGACGCCTCCCATCAGTTTCATTAGTGTTCTCGTGCCCCCCCCCAACTCCTTGTCCAGTGACACCAGTCACCTCGCCCCCATAACGTGATATGTGCCTGCTCCCTGAGGCTGTGCGCGCTGGGGGCAGGGTCCACTGTCCCTTCACCCTGCAGGACACATGGGAGGGGCATAAACGATACAAGACAAGGGGAGGGTGGAGGGAAGGGCAGAAAGACAGAGGCAGGACAGGAGGAAGAAGGGAAGAGCGAGGAAGGAGGGAGGGAGGCAGTGAGTCTGACAGTGCCAACACGTGGCTACGAGCCCCACCCAGCGGAGTCAAAAGGAGCTGTGTGTGCCGTGTGGTCAGGAAGCGGACGGCCGCCGGGGCAGCCCTGGGAACACTGGCCCTGCTCCGAGGGAGCCCCGGCGAGGGCCGCCCACCGCTCAGCCCTGGGGTTTCTGTCCAAGTTCCAGAATCACAGGAGACGTCCGACGGGCCAGCCTGGGCAGGTGTGAAACCATCAGCACCCACAGCTGTCGCTGGGGTGGGCGTGGGGGCAGGTGTGGACAACAGGGCTAGTCAGGGAGCACGTGGGTATGTTGTGCGCCCTTGCTCTGCCGCGGAAGTGTTTCAGGGAGCTGAAGAGGAAGCAGCAGCAGGGAATTTCTGCCCCGGGCTCCCCCGGGGGTCTGCGGGCAAGGCTGCCGGCCAGTCAGTGTTGATGGCGCGCACCAGAACCAGCGTTGCTGAGGCCAGAACGGGAAATCTGCGACGCACCAGAAAGCTATGGGCTTGTTCCTGAGGCCAGAACGGGAAATCTGCGACGCACCAGAAAGCTATGGGCTCGTTCCTGAGGCCGTTTCTTTGAGACGGTGTCGTGGGCTGAAACCACCAAACCCCAGAGCTGCCCGAGAAGGGTTTTGAGTCTAATGGGCAGGGGGGTGGAAGAGACAGAGAGACGGGGAGAGAGGAGAACCTTTCTCAAGTCTGGGGAAGTCAGCTTCACGTTAAGAGATCTTAGACAATAATCAAGATTAATGGGAAAAATCCAAATTCTACTGCGTTTATGATAATTACCCAGCATAGTGCCTCATAAAGTGGATGCTTATTAAATATCGGCAAAGCATGAATTTCCATTTTATTTATTGATTGGGAGCCACGAGGTGCAGGTGTGTTAGCAGAGGTGCAGGTTTCGCAGCCAGACCGCACAACCCTGGCACGTCGCTGCTGCGTGACCCCAGACAGCCACACGTCCCACCCGGAGGGCACCGGAGCCGTAAACAGTACTGCGAGAATTAAAGAAAGGGCTCTGCATAAAGCCGTACAGTAAGTGCTCCGTGAATGTTTATTTTCTCTCCGTCTCTCCGTCTTCTTATTAAATGTATGCTCTAAACATTCAGGACTTGCTTTCATTAGAAAGTTTCATTCTTTTTTAAACGAAGACTTAAAAAATTATTCTTACAACGGGCTAAGATATAAAACCCAGGTCTCAGATGAACCATGTCTCTTGAAGTTCTGACAATGAGACTCTTCGTTCAAGGCCGCTGCTACTGCCACCTGGTGGCCGCATACCATACAGTGTCTCTGAGTTGAACGTGAAATCGTCCACATTCCTTGGGGTCTCAGGCGTCCTACGTACCCTGAAGGGCTTAAACAAGAAAATTTTCTACAACGTACTTGCCTAAAGAACATGTGGTGCCATTTTGGTGTTATGAAGGTGCCGGAAGCAGTCATCTGGTTCTAGTCATTCACCGGTTGTCCGTCTTTAATGCCGTCCGCACCCTGAATCCAAGAGCTTGGGGGTTCCTTTGAAGAGTCATGTGACAATAAAGCACGTTATGACACCAACAGTACAAGCAAAGAAAGAAAAATAATAGGTAAATTGGGCACTATCAAAGTTATAAATCCTGTGCTTCAAGGGACGCTCTCAAGAAAGGGAAAAAGACGGGAGAAAACTTGTGCAAATACGTCGCCTGGTAAGAGATTTGTTCCTGGAACATAGAAAGGACTCCTGTAACTCAACAGTAAAAAGACAAATAATGTCATTCAACAGGAAATGTCATTCCACGGGAAAAAGAATGGAGAGATATTTCCCTAATGACAACATAGGAGAGGCCAGAAAGTGCTCAGCGGTAGCCCGTTGAGGAAACGCAGATCCAATGGTGATGAGACTCGCACTGCGCAGCCAAGGGTGGCGGCGACCAGAGACCACGATGACAGTGCTGGTGAGCTGAGGGGAGACCGGAACCCGGGCTCCACCCGCGGACCCCGAGATGGTGGGCTGCTGTGGAAAACAGTCCAGTGTTCTGTCAGGAGGTGACACCTGGGGCCCTGGCCAGGTGGCTCCGCTGGCTGGAGCGTCCTCTGTGTACCAAAAGGTTACAGGCTCGGTCCCCGGTCAGGACGCATCGGGGACAACTGATTGATGTCTCTCTCTCATGTCAACGTTTCTCTCTTCCTCTCTCTCTCCCTCTGTCTCTCTGTTCCTCTCTCTCTAGAACCAATAAACATATTCTTGGGTGAGGATTTTTTTTTTTTAAAGGTGAAACCTGGAAGGAGTTATCACATGACCCCAGCAATTCTGCTCCTAGGTACGTGCCTAAGAGAAGTGAACACGTATCCACACAACAGCTCGTACACGGGTGTTCCTAGGAGTGTTGTCATAATAGCGAAGGAGCGGAAACCACCCCAGACGCACACCAACCCTTGCAGTGGCCTCACGACAGAGTGTGGTCCAGCCATGAAAAGAACAAATCAGCCGTAGGGCAGGACCCCAACAATGTCATGCAGGTGTAGCAGGTGGTCACAAAGCCACGTGCCGTGTGATTCCATTCATATAAAATACCCAGAGTCAGCAACTCCACAGAAACAGAAAATTGTCTCGTGTTTGCCAGGGGCTGTCGGGGGAGGAAGGGGTTGGGGGTCACAGCTAAGGGGGGCGGGGTTTCTCTTTGGGGGCAAAACGCTGTAACGCTGACTGTGGTGATGGCCGCACAACTCTGTGAAAGAATAAAAAGCCATTTTAAGCCAGTGAAGTACATGATATTTTAATTATGTCTCAATAAAGCCACCAAAAACACTCACGGAGAACAAAGCACGCCTGAGATGGGGTAGAGCGCGGTTCCCCCATCTCTCCCGAGGCAAACAGAACTTCTTCACCTTCTGGCCAGAAGTCCAGGACGAAAACTCTTCATCTTGTAAAGAAACTGAAGTCTTTTTTTTTATAAACTAACTTGGAGCTCTGGGAAGTTTCCGCTGGATTTAATTTTATGTCAAAATGCGTCTCGTCCTCTGGCTTTAGCGCTGCTCAAAAAATGGGGGGTAATGCAATTTCTCATGTAACTGGGGGACGCTTGAGTGAAACTCAGCTGCAGGCACTGCCTCCGCTTTGAGGTCCGAGCATGGCCCGCCCTCCAGAGCACCGCGCGTGCACGCGCACACACGCACAGGCGGGCTGCACGCAGACCTCTGGTGCGTTAGGCTGTCGCCAGGGGACAGGAGAGCCAAGGCCAGCCCAGCCACGCGGGCCTGTGCGCCTGCCTGGCTGGGGTTCTCGCGGGTCGCCCTAAAAACGGCGTCGCTGGACCGCGGTGCCTCATGGGAACGCAGGCTTCCAGGCAGGCCTTCCACCGCGGCCAGGCCAGCCGGGCCTCCTCCCCCGTCTGACCCTGTGACACTCCTGGAGAAGCAGAACGAAGGCCGACAGCCATCGCATGTGAACTTCCCATCCCTCTGAACAAAGCCCAGCATCCAAACCTTCGAAAAGTGTGCGTGACAGTAAAAAAACAAAATTTAAAGGAATGTTTGGAGGCATGCATGGTGCAGAAAAATTATTTCCTTCCTCTCGCCCATCTCAAAATAATGAACAGCCTCATGATGCGTTAGATTGGAAGGCGTGAGTGTTGAACCGGTGCCAGAGAATGATTGGTAAGCCCTAGGAAATTTCATAAAATTTAAAAATGGTGTTATTATCCCAGCTGATGGTGTCTTTCAGGACTTGAAGCTGGGTGGTCCAGATTAGGGCCCTTCTAACGGAAAACAAACGTGGGGCACATTCGACTTCCCAACGAGGCGACATACGCGCTCCTGAAGAGACGCCCACTCAGCGAGGCCCATGTGTGACCGCTGGTCGCCAGTGTCCCTTCTCCTCCTGCAGAGCAGTGGGGTCGTCCCCTGAGTGTGGGATGCCAACGGCCCCACTCAGTGGAACGTCCTGGGCGGAGGTTCTAGAGGGCGGACAGTAACGGTCACAGGTGCACGAGGGGGCTCTGCTGCCTGGCTGAGCGCGGACGTTTCCTAACACCCTCGTCTCTGCGGCCCCCAGACACGCCTGGGCAGGCACCCAAACCACGGCTGAGGGGAAGTGACTTTGTGGTGAACAGGGTCACTTCGAGGTGTCATCGGTGGCAACAGCAGGTAACGGCTGAGCGGCTTCTCGGGATGGTGACTTGGGTACCGGGGGCCCTCGCACATGGGTTAGCTGTTGGACAGACTGGGGACTTGAAGAAAGCACAAAGAGTAGCATAACGGGGCTTCTGACTCTGCCCCCCAGTAGAATTCAGTAGAGAATTCAAACCGAACAGTTTGATAAGGAACATACAGTTTAAAGCGCAGCCGACCACACGCATTCTGTGGCGTCGCACGTGCCTCCGATGAGCTTGTCGATCAACACCCCCTCGTTTCAGCCATCGGGGATCAGCGGGGTTCACGGCCCATGAGAGTCTGCATGCCCGCAGGGACCCTGTATGTGGCAGTCCTCAGGGCTGTGTCCGGGGGGACCGGGCATAGGGAGGCACGTGAGCTCTCAGGACGCACCCCCTGCCCGCGGAGTTTGCTGCCCCTCCCAGAACGTGAAGAGGAAGATGGGAGGGAGGAAAGGACCCTGATGTGGTACGTAAACCTTGGAGATTAAAAATATCCCGACGACAGAGCCGCGTCAGAAACCGCACAGAAATACTTTCTTCGAGCCGGCTTTCTTCACGTCACCGGCGCTCGCTGCCGCGTTGAAATTGTGAGGGTTCATTACCCAGCCGCCACCCTGTGGACGTGGTTGCACGAGCCATTTCTCACTTTATCCCCATTCCCCGTCCTCCCGGCCCACGGACCCCCAGGACCAGCCAGCGCCACACTCTCCAGGTTTGCCCGGGCTGCGGCAACGAACCCCATGGAGTGGGGGCTTGAAAACAACAGACACTCACTTCTCACAGCTCGAGAGGCTGGAAGCCCAAGATCAAGGTGGGGGCAGATTCCGTGTCTGGTGGGACTTGCTTCCTGGTTCACAGACAGAATCTCCCCACTGTGACCTCACATGGTGGAAGGGGCCAGAGGCTCTCTGGTGCCTCTTTTATAAGGGCACTAACCCCCTTCATAAAGGCTCCCCTCCGTGATCTGATCACCCCCAAAGGCCCCTCTTCCCAATACCATCACGTCGGGGTTAGGATTTCAGCGTATGAATTTGGGGGTCACAGGCACTCGGTCCGGAACACGCCGCGTGCTGAAACCCGGTTGCCCCGGCCCTGCCCCGTTTCCCACGACCCGCGCCTGATGTTCTGTCAGAGCAGTGAGCCGGCCGGGCAAGCAGGGCTCGTTCTCCGGGACCCGATGGAGCCTGGGCCTCAGCCGTCACTGCGTCACTTCTACCCCCGCTCGGGGCCGTCCTGCTTGGGACCCATGGCAGCCTTGTTGGGATTTAGGCAATGCCTTTTCTTTTCCCGGTTGGGACTCAGAACAGCCTTTGCCGGTTTGGACTCTGGCGTCGCTCTGAGTGGCCATGAATCTGCGAACACACTTCATCAAAAGTCGCCCGATATTAACAGCTCGCGAGGCATCACGTGTCAGTCGGTGTGCTGAGCCCTTCTGCACTCACTCCCCATGGGCGACCGCCACGGACCAGCAGTGCGGCGCGTGGGTGAGCACGAAGGCTGGCATTTAAGGTTCCTGAGAATCCACGCAGCCGCTGTTGTCTGCTTCCCTACAGAAGCTGGCCCTGCAGCGCCCACCTGCCATTACAGACTGCGCTTCACCTATAATGTCCCGAAGGTGACCCTTCGGGTTGGTCCCCACGGACCTCCGGACGCCCCGTGGCTTTCTCAAGTCCTGAAGATTCCACGGAGAGTTCGCGTCATCCCACAGTCACTTGTCACCGCTGAGAACAGCTCTGCTGGGCTTCTTCAAAGGCTTCTCCAGGCCGCCGGGATCTCCCTCCCTGCCGGACCCCAGCTCTGGGTCGTCCTGCTGTTATTCCCCTAACAGCGCTGACCCTGGGCCATGGTGGTCACAACACCGGGCTCAGAGGCGACAGAGCACAGAGACGCTGGCCCACTGCCTCCCTGCAGCCTGACGGGGTGGCAGAGTGTGATGAGAGAAGGAACTCCATCCTCATGTTCATTTTACCTCCTCGACGGGGCTTGGGGACATCAGCCCTGCTCCGGGCCACACAGTCCCCCACCCCGTGTCTCCCGTTTGTTCTCACCCTGAGCAGAGCCGTCCCTCTGAACAAGGAGGTGGGGACAGGATGAGAAGGGGCAGACCGATGACCACCAGTAAGAGCGAGGCCAGGTGTGAGGGCCCCGCCGGCCCGCAGCGAGTGGGTTGGGGACGCCACGGACACCGCCCTCCCTCGAGCCTCCGTCCTGTTTTTCGTTCACTCAGACACTAAGTGATGTCAGTGCGGCAAACACCCATGCTCTCGAGGTGATTTTAATTCCTGAAAACAGACAAGAAGGATGTTTCTAGGTCGAAAACCAGTTGTGACAGTGTCGCAGCGATACTGACGTCTGTGGCGCTGGGGGCGGTGCTGCGAGGATCCTCCCAAGTCGGAGCTCACGGAGCTGTGGGGCCATGGCGAGGGCACGGCCGGCCGGGCTGGAAGGCAGCCACGTGGGCCAGAGCTGGGCAGGAGCCGCACCTGTCCCTCACCGTCCTTCTGGGAAGAGCTCTCGGCCACTTCTCATCCCCACCCCGCTGCTGCACGGAGTGAATCAAGTCTGTCTGGAAGTACTGCTTGTGGGGAGGGCCCCCCTGCCAGGCGCAGGGACCGTGGGAAACAGCATAGCTCCTTTCCCGTTTCAGTGGGGGTCGCGTCCGGCCCCTGAAAGCCCCCGCGTGCGTCCAGTCTGAACGTGGCTGTCTTAGAACCGGAGGAAAACTGGTCCCGTCCCTGATAGAACATCCGGGGTCTCGGTCGGCTGCCTGCCAACATACATGGGAACAGAAGGTGAATCCTGAGTGTTCAGGGAGCAGACGCATCGCGTGGATAAGACATAATGTTACAAGTCCGAACATTCATAGCTGGTGGCTCTGTCTGTGGGGACAGGCCTGCCACCCTGCACCGGGTGGCATGGAATTCCTTCACCACCCCACCGCCCCGATGGCTGAGCTGACACAGTAACATAGCCCAGAGCAAACTACGTGGATATTCTCTGAACTGAAACCTCTTTTTATAGAGTGGTTTTTTAATCCTCGCCTGAGGATATGTTTATTGATTTTAGAGATAGGGGAAGGGAGAGAAAGGGTGGGGAGAGAGACAGCAATGTGAGAGGGAAACACCGCGTGGTTGCCTCCCGGATGCAACCCGACCGGGGGTAGAACAAACCCACAACCTAGGTGTGTGCCCTGACCGGGAATCGAACCCAAAACCTTTGGTGTCTGGAACTTCGCCCAACCCACAGAGATACCCGGCCAGGGCTGTGGAGTCTTTCTTACACACTCACGACACAGAGAAAGGGAGCATGAAGCCAAGGAGAGACATCGAGTCCAGAAACCCTGTTTGGGACAATGGGAATCATGAGAGAAGCACAGTTGCCCGTAGTAACGGCCTCGACTGGAGAGAGTTTGTCAACTACTGGAGAGACTTACTATGGAAACCAACTGAAGCCATCATGGCGACGTCTGCGGTGCTGCCGAGCAGTCCTACTAAGCACTATTGCTGCCTTCTCTCGTTTGCTCGGGCTTCGTATCCAAGTCAGTGAGCACCGGTCACTGAGCCAAGAAGGAACTTTCACGGGTATAAACAAAGCTTATGTGGGGACGCATGAGTTTGCCAGTGAGAGACATCGGCTTCCCAAGGGCATGCATGCAGCACGGACTCCAGGAGCGCCCCCTGGAGGCGAGGCACAGACAGGCCGGCAAAGTGCAGGCTCTTCTTAGGCACTGGCAGGAGGGAGGCGCACTTACTGCCCAGTGGCTGGTGGTGCTCCCAGGAAGCGAACCCTGTGCCCGGGACAGCCAGCCATCAGCAGCAGGCTGAGTTACGGGGCCAGCCCGGACCCCAAACGGCGCCTGAGGTTTGTGAGCGGCAGGTAGGGGCCTCAAGAAGCAACGGCGACCAGGTTAACCTCCTGCCGCCATGTTGCTCCAACTTGCATCTGCCGCAGCGCTGACTTGGGACTTGGGCCGTGGCATCGCCCCCGATGTCAGATCATCTCCAAACCCAAGCCCCCCGATGAGCAGGGATGTGGGACCCGGGTGTGCGGGTGTCTGGAGTGCCCTCTGTACCTTCCAAGCCAAGCGAAGGGGGAGCCCTCAGCTGAGCTCTCGTCCGTTCCAAGTCCCCGGCTGGGCTCCCGCGGTCAGCAGTCCCGGAACGAAGTCATGGCGGACCACGCGGGAGGCGGCAGGCAGGGGCGGGGCTCGCCCGTGCTTGCAGCCGCAAGGAGGTGCGGGCAACAAGGGCACCCATTAGGATGATAATAACCTGAGCTCCAGGCGGACGCACTGGAGCACCATGCAAATTCTGTGACCCTGTGGTGGCACCTGGGAGGAGAAGGGGCTTTCTTGCTGCTGCCATGTGTCGTTCTCAGGCGCGATGCTGTCCAGGCCCGTGGTTTGCATGGCGCAGCTAACAGGAGGTGGTGAGGGATGAGGGCCCGGCCAGCCTGCATGCTGCAGGGTCAGGCCGCGTGAGAGCCCCCGACCAGTGCCCCTCCCCCTGGCAGAGAACAGGCGGCCGCGAGGGGGTGCACCTGGACGAAAGGCAACGGGCACGGGGACCACCCCAGCACTGGGAGGGTGCAGAGGTGGCAGGGCCAGCCCTGTACTCCCACCGTTCCCAAAGGGTCAGAAGCCACTCACTCCCAATGTGAAGCATGCGAGTCTTCCCTTCCCACCCAGGAGGCATCCAGCTCCGGGAAAGAGCACCTGGTGCAAGAGCCCCTCCCTGGGGTCGGCTCCCTGGGCCCTGCCCTGCAACACCTGGGGGCAGGCTGCGCAGGTGCGGGGTGAGAAGACCCCAGGAGGACAGAAGGGAAGGGAGGGAGCAGGGCCTCCTCGCTTGTGATTCCCCTGCGGCAGAGCTGCCCTCGCTGCTGTTACGTCAGCCCTAACGTCCAGACCTGTGTTCGGACGCGACTCTGACACAAGGCAGACGACCCTGGACGGGCTGCGTCCCGTCACCATTGAGGGGTAAGTAGCTGTCCTCTCCTGGGGGTGGAGAAGCAGCCCAGGCTGTGATCACGGTGGGGCGTGATGCTGAGGCAGGCGGCAGCCAGCCCGAAGTCCATTCTCCTTTTTCCCCCAAAGAAAATGAACCACGGAGTGCGGAGCGCCTGCTCCCGGGAGGGACTCGCCCGCAGCGACTGAGGGCAACCCGCGCTCAGGGCCAGCCTCTGCCTTTGCCAGCCTCTAGGTGCCCAGCCCTCCCGCCCTTCATGTTTACTTAAGTCCAAAAACAAAAGCCATCGGTGCTGCTCGTCTCCCTGGCCTCTGTCTGACCCTTTCTCGACTTCAAGCGGGAGCGACATGCCCCTGTGTCTCCTTGTTGAGACCTGGGGTGTGCGCCCCGGGCAGTTTCCCAGGCAGCAGTACCTCCGCGTCCCGCCTTCCCTGTGTTTGGGATCACGCGAGATCACTTCCGGCTTCGGGTCTAATCTCTGCCCGGGAAGATCGTTTATCGATTGGGGGACCTTACAGGAAGCGCCGCGGCGAGCACGCTGGCTGCCCAGGGTGTGGTGTAATCGAGCTCACCCTTCTCGGCTCTGTTGCCATCGCCAGCAGCCGCCGCCACGGGTGTCTCGGGCCTAGTGGAAAGCTCTCCACCTGCCGGCCCATGACCTCCCTCGGCAGCCACCAGGGCTGCTGTCAGAACGACTCGGGACACGTCCAGCGTGCGCTCCCAACGCATACCCAGCAGCGAGCCCAGGCACCCGGCTCCCTCCCGCCTGCGTGGAAGCTTGGCCGCGTGTGCTGGGCTCTCTGCGGGGTTGAACCCCATTCGCAGTTGTTGGAGAAAGAGACTCCTCGTGGTTCCAAGGCTGAAGCCCCGTGCACTTGCTGGTGTCAGAAGGGGACACGGGTCTCGACCCCCGGGGCTGCCCCTTCTGGCTCAGAAAACCAGCAGCGGGAACCTCCCTTGTGGAAGCGCCTCCCACGTTTCGTTTCCTCTCCGGCCCCGTTTCCGGCAGCCGCTCAGAGAAAACTCTGCCTTTAACGGGCCCGTGTGCTGAGGTCGCCTGGACAATCTGCTGATTTTAGACCCGAGGTGGTGCGCGCGCCTCTCCCCTCGCACCCGCGCTCCCTCCTGTCCCATCCAACCCCTCCCGCCCGACCGCTGCTCGGCAGTGGTTCTCGCTGGCCGCTGATGGCCAAGTCCGGCCGCCACCGGCTAGTTCTTGGCACCGTTGGCCCCTCTCTGGCGTCTGGCTCCTTTGTTTCTTAGTCCACAGACCACGTGCCCGGTTCACCCTCACGTGTGTCGCGTCGTCTTAGCGTCCTGTCCCCAGGCTCCTGGTCTCGGCCTGGTGACTCGCCTGCCGGGGCACGACCGACCAGCCCCACACGCCTACCGTCTCCACGCCAATGACTGCGAAGTGCCTCTTCCGTTCCCTCCTTTGCCCGACCGCGGGGCACACCTACCTTCCCGCGTTCCGAACATCCAGTGCCCCAGAAGTGGCCTCGTTTACCTTCCCGTTGTCCCCTCCGCGGTCAGGGAACGCTATGACCCAGGCCACTCGGGCAGAACCTAAGGCGGCTGTCAACTCCTGCCTCCCCACACGTCCTGTTTATCAGCTCTGCTTCTCACCAGCTTTTAAATCATTCGATTGTTCTCTTCTCTGACTTAACTCAAAATAACCTGAACGCGAGATGAAACTTGTATTCCATCCCTGGAAAAGGGGTTCGGGCTGCACCTTTGCTTGAGTCAAACTTGTCGTAGCTGGTTTCTCCTCACTCCGGTGTCCTTCCCTTCTGATCGTAAGTGGAGGCCGTGGAAAGAGATGGTACCCTTGGACCTGGCGCTGTGTGATTGAAAACGGACAGGTGTGTCCTTGAGGACCACAGAGGCTGAAAAATACAGAGAAAACGCAAAAGGCCAGGGGTGGAGAGGGGGTAGGGCTGTAGAAAAAGAGCTTTTAGAAACCATAAAAGCCAAATGTTAAGCTAATAATCACAGAAAAGTTTCAGATAACAGCTACTTCCACCAAAACAAAAAAATTCTTTAGTCCAAATAAATCAGAAATTTTCAGTGACGAACCCTAAACCATAAGGACGCAGAGGGAGAGGGTGACAGGCAGAGACGCAGTGTGCCGGCTTCCCCACGCCCGTCTGCCCTCCAGACACGGCTACGCACCTGTGGAAGGAGCCACGACCCTCCTCGGCCTCCTCGCCAGTCAAGACGGTGGGAGCCCGGCGTCCAGCTCGTCTCTGCAGCCCCAGGCCGGGGCTGTGGGCCTCAATTCTCGTCTCACATAAAAACCCAAAGCACGTTGGCCCATGGGGTTAGGGAGCGGAAATGTCGTCTCTGCCCTGAGGTTTTCCAGGCAAAACTGAAGTCTCTGACCTCACCCCGGGGTGTCCCCCTCTCAGTGTGGTAGGGACACTGCAGCAACCCCTCACGTGGCAGGGGTGGGGGGCTTTCCTCTGCGTCGTTCTGGGGAGGACACGGCCGGTTGCGTGTCTGTCACGTGGCACCGTCACCCTGGTCTAGGATGCTCTGCCGTAGCTGCTGTGCCAGACAGACACAAGTGTCCGGCAGTGCCCTGAGCACCTGTCGGTCACTCGTTGGTGTGTGGCCTTGCAGCCAGCGGCCAACTGGCTGAGGGAGTCAGACCCACGCCTGAGATCCCCCCTTCTTCCAAGAGGAGAAAAGACACCTGCATGTGAGAAGACTGAAGAGGACGAAGCCCAGGCCAGGTCCCTGGGGAGACACCGCCAGTCCGGGGAGGAGGACAGAGCGGGCCGGGCACCCCGTGCTCAGGGAAGGTGCTGTGAGCCCGACCAGCCTCACAAACGGGGCCTGGGGGAGCTTCGCTTGGCGTGTTTATTCACATGCTCGTGTGGCCTGGGTTGTTGTCACATGACCTCTGCCTCAGCGCTTTTGAAGGGCCTGTGGATGTCAACCTGACAATAAGTAGAAATAGCCCCAAATGAAGAGATTCTAGACTTCCTGAGGTGGCCACGCTTTAGTTTCTGGTCCCTCCCTCCTCCAACTTTTCTAATTAAAAACATACCAGGAGACCGAGACAGGCTTTCAAGGACTAGTCCGGTCTGTGAGGGTGCTCTCGGTCCGACCCAGTGTCCCAGCGTTACTTGGTTCTGGGGGCGCCGTCGCGGGGAGCCAGGAAAGCCGCCATCTGGGGGCCGGGGCTGAGGCTTTGAGTCACGGTTTCTCATTAACTTTCTTCTACAAAGACCCCCGGTCTCCTGGGAGTTTGAGCTCTCAGGCGGACCTTCCCGGGCCCTGTGACTCGGGCCCGAGCTGGAGCCGGGGGCGCACGGGGCTGGCTGGATCCAGCGGGCCCTTTCTAGCTTTGGCCCAGACAGGCAGCTAGCGGCCCCACGTGGCAGGGGTTCCAGGGAACAGGTGTCACTACCTGGTCCATCCTACTGTCCCTGGACTCCCTGCCCGAGGACGAGGAGAGAACAGGGATCGGCCCCCGTCAGCGCCCCGCACGTCTGCCAAATCGGAAATCGAGGTTGCGGGGTGCAGAGCCAGGGCCCCGGCGGAAGGCCCCAGCCCCGGCATTCCCAGCGGGAAGCGGTGGACGCGAGGCCGAGAGGAGCCGGCAGAGCCGCCTCTCGGCCGCTCCCTGTGGCGGCGTTCGACGGGCGACGGCCCACACGTGTCGGTTTCCCCACCGGGATGAAGTAACTCGGGCCCCCCTGGGGAGCAGCCCCCGAGCCCAGAGCTGATTTCCTCAAGGTCGTGGCTGCGAAGGTCAAACACGAGGCCGTGGGCCTCGGTCCTGGCGACAGCCTGCCGGATGCTTGGGCCTTGGCTCCGGGTCTGAGCGGTTATTCCCGTACCTCCCGGTGAAGCCGACAAGGCGACGTTGTAAACGGGAGGCACCCAGACACGAGACAGGCCCGGCGCAGCCACGAGCCAGCAGCACCCGGAGTTGAATTCCATTTGAATAAAATGCCAGGAGGCAGTCAGCGAAAGTGACATTTATGGTGTCCCTACAAATGCATTCGGCGGGAGCTCCGGCGCAGGAGCGAGGGGGGAAGAACCAGCTGTAGTGAAAACCGCCATCTGTGTACCGTGCCCCGTTTTTAATATTCTGTATTCTCATAAAAAGTGTTGTTTCTGTCACTATTCAATCTCACAAACTCACACCGAACACTGTTAAAAGTCAGCAGTGTGTGAAATGGTATTTTAAAATAAATGGAAGGGGCCGCGGCGCCGCGCGGGGATATTGCCGAGCCGGGCGCTGACAGACAGGCCCCTGAAAAGTAACAACCGTTATCATCTCGGAGCAAAGCGGATTAAATAAAACCCAGCGCCAGCCGTGCATTACCAAGTCTGATATTGACACAGCTGCCGCGCGGTGATTTTTCATTGTCTCATCAGGACAGAGCGTCGCGGGGATCAATCTTCCCCTGTCAGGCCCGGCCTGCGAGAAACTTTTTCGTTTACATTTTCATTATATCCTTTTATCTCCGGGCCGGCGTTCTTTCCTAACTGTGGGGTCGGATGACCTGGGGATGGTGTCACCCTCCATCACCCTCTGGCCAGAAGGGCTCCTGGAGGTGGGGCAGGGGGCCCCTCCTCCGTCCCCCACCGCACCCTGCGTCTCCCCACGGCGAGGGGGCGGCGATGCCGCTGATCCGCGTGCTGGTGGGCGGGGGACGGTGGTGCTCACGTGTTTGTACAGAAAGCAGTGAAAGGCAGGGGCGGAGGACCACCCGCGCGGGGACAGTGTCGAGGGTGTTTGTCATCCCTTCTCCTTTGCACTCGGAGGAGGACAGCAGACGCCCAGTCTCCTGAGACCACTCCAGCGACAAGTGGTCACGGCCCATCTTCCGTCCACCACCGTTGCATTTACGACCTTTCAGTTCAGAAGCTGACTTGCCTGTGGAAAAATATATTTTAATTGGACTCACAGAAAATAAGAGTTTTGAGGACGAGCAGCCTTCTTGCGGGGCGGGGTGGTTCAGGATCACAGTTTTCTCCACACCTCTCCCCACTCTCTCGTCACGTCCTCCGCTCTGGGAGTTTGTCGGTGCACTTACTTTAGGAGAAAAATTTCCATCGTGAAGTATCCCCCAGCGTTTTGACCTCTGCGGTGTGTGTCAGTCACCGGCCCCAGGGGCAGGGGAAGCGAGCCCGGCAGGTCCCTCACCAAGGCTAGAAACCTGGTTTCATAAGATTAGGTGAGTGACATAGCAAGGGAGTGGGCTCAGCGTCCCGACGGGGCGGGGGGACCTGCGTCTGCGGGCATCTTCCATGCCCACCGTGGGAGATGGCGAGGAGGGTGGCCCAGGGCTTTGCGACGTGCTCGCCGGCGAGCCCACCCCTCCTGGGTGCCTTCTGTGCAGCCGGAGCCGGTGATGTCGCTGGACCCCATGTAGGTCAGCGTGACACGCGGCGGCCGCCACACTGACAGCCTCACTCTTGGAGTCTCCGTGGCTCGCAGCACCTTGCCCGCCCCTGCCAGCAGGGGTCCCCCAGAATGTTCAGTGCACCTGCCCTCTGTGCTCTGCTGTGACTTCCCCAAAGGGCGGCTCCGAACAGAACAGCCATTAACTGGGCTAAGGAATTAGGGACCGACCGGGCTCCCAGAGGCTTGCGGACTGAACATCTGTGCCCCTCAAGTTCACGTGCCGACCACCTCCTGCCTGGTGTGATGGTGTTGGGGGGGTGATGAGGGCATAAGGGTGGTGTCCTCATGAATGGGGGGCCTGTCCTCATTAAAGGGGTCGCAGAGAGCTGCCTCCCCCTCCCGCCACGCAAGGACACAGCGAGAAGACGGCACAAGGACGCATCACACCCTGGGACCCATGGCCCCTGGGACCCAGAGCAGTAGCTGTGTTTCGTCCCTAGGCCGGCGGACTGAAACCGCGGGGCTGCACTTGCACAAAGTCTCCAGAGGGGGCAGCGACCCCTGGCCTCCGCTCAGGGCCTCTCACTCACGCCTCGCACATCCGGTGTCGAGACGGGGCAATGCAAAGAGCTGTGACCGGAGCCGCGGGGGCCCCTCGGCGCCTCTCTACCCACACGGTCTCTGCACCCGCTCTCTGCACACGCAGGTGGTCGCACGTGCCAGCCAAAGGCTGTTGGCGAGAATGTTCCAGGAGGGGCAGCGGGAGTGCGTGGCCTCTTCTAGCCCAGCTTGGAAGTCAGGTGGTGCCGCTCCTGCCACAGGCTGTTTCTGGAGGCGCCTCAAATGCCACTCCTCCCCCAGGTTCAAGGTCCAGGGGCGGAGATAAGGACGTCAGTTGTGAGAAGTTTTCAAACTACCTTGCGAAAGATGGTTCAGATTAAACCTGTGTCCTTGCAAATTCCTACTAAGGGAACAAGACTTAGCAGAAAGAAAATGTATAGATACAGGGCACTGATTTTTTAAAATCTTACCCAGTTTTATGATTTTTACACTTGCAACAACAGCACAAACCTTCCAGAACTGCTCTCACAGTAGCGTCCCCTCTGCGACACCTCAGAGCTTCCGAATGGGTTCGTACAGAGGTTCTCCGGCGGCGCCCCACGACACCGGCCCACGTACCTCTCCGCAGTCACGCGTTCCCCCTCCAGAACCATCTGTTGCGACTCCTCCTCCCGGAACAGCCTCAGGGCCACTTGCACTGATGACCACCCCCAGAGGGAAGCTCCCCAGCAGCGGGTCCCCGTCCTGGCCCTCACATTACCCACGCAGACCCGGCTCTGCAGCGTCGCTGCTTCTTGGGCTCGACGGCAAGGCTGCCGGGAAGCGGCGGGTAAATGGGGCTGCCCGTCCCCTGTTCCAGCTGCCTGCGCCTTATCCGTCCCTGCTCCCTTCATCAGCCGAGCCGAGCCTCGTGGGAGAATTTAACTCTCAACCCACGACCTTAGCAACGCGAGCTGGTTTGGATCCCCGCCAGCCTGTGCCCGCTCTGGTAGACAGGAACGCCCTCTCTGCGGTGCGAGCGAAGACGCCGCTCTCGTTCGTCAGCTAATCGGGACTCACAGTGGAAATAATCTCCCTGCTAGGTTTTTAGAACTTGACAAAATATTCTTGGCATGAAATTCTTTCTGAACATCACGCGTCGTCCTTAACTCACGAGCGGCTCCAGAGTCTCCCTGTGAGGCCACATGTCGCCGGCGTGGGCATCAGTTAACAGGCGCTCGTTTCTGTGCGGGAGGAACGCCAGTCGGCACACCCCCGGTCTGTCCATGTAGAAGCCTCACAGCATGTGACACCCGGTCCAGAGTAAATGGCTCCGCACGGGCCTGCGCCCTGCGTGCTGTTACCTCCGTACAGACAGGGCCGACGCGCAAGCCCCCGCCTTTGCCTGCTGGGCCTTTGGGGGTCTCGCGACTACAGCTAGAGCTGATGCTAAGCAAACGGCCAGGGCTGTGGGATCATACGCTGTGTTTGTGAAAATCTCATATCCTCTCAGTCTGAGCGGGGGGTCCCTCACTCCAAAAAGGGGGCGTTCCTTCCATCAGCTTAGGACTTAGATCTTCTTGCGGTCCTCAGGTCGGTCCTTATAGCAGTGACGCGAGATAGGGGAAGTACATACTGTTCTCCCCGTGACATAAACAAGGAAGCCCAGACGCCGGAGGACGTTCCTGGGATCCCCACCAAAGGGGAGGTTCAGCACGTGGCATCTCACGTGGTGCCCTCGACGAGCGCCTGCCAGCCCCCGCTTCCAGGGTCGGCCCGTCACCTGCCGGCCCCACCCCACGTCCTTGCTTGTCACACTAGGGCTGTAGGTCCCTTTTCTACGCAGCAACTGGTCCTGCAGGTGCCGTCACCTCTGTGCACCAGTCAGATGTCATGGGGCGCCCTGAGCTGGGGTGGGGGACTCACAGCCACGCCCACACAGATGCGTGCGTCTCCGTTCCCCTCGGGTCCGGCACCTTCTCCACCAGAGGCCGCCGCCCACACGCGCAGCAGAGGGACCACGGCTCTGTCACTGCCACGCCGCTCTGCTCTCCCCAGTTTCCTTCCTTCTCCCCTTTTCTCGACACCAGAGCTGTCTGGCCTGTAGAGCAGAGCTTTCTCTGCCGTGCTGCCCCATTTTGTTAAGAGCTGGTGGCATGGGCGCAGTTTGCACTGTAAGGTGCCGTGTTTGCAGGGGCGGGGCCGGAGGCCCACTTGCACTTCCCGGCCCTGGGTCTCTCTGGGGTGTTCTTTCTCACCCCGAGCGCCGAGCACTGAGCCGCCCCGGTCTGAGAAGTGTCAGAGTGTCAGCAGCCGGGCGCAGAGACAGCATTGGAGAGGTGCCACTCACTCCCTGACGCTGTGAACTGCCGAAACGCCGTCTGCCCGGGGGGCGCAGAAGAGGTACGGAGGGTCCGTCTGTAAAAGGGTGGGGCAGAAGCCCCACTGCATCGCGGCAGTTTCCCCGACAGAGGCCGCTCCCGGCAGCGGAGGGTCAGTGGGGCTCACAGTGGCCTGGGCACGATTTGTGGGTCTTCGCGGCGTTCACGTGTTTATCTGCTAACGTTCCTAAAACGCCACAGGGTCACTTTCACTTTCACTTTTCTTTCTTGGGGTACAGCAGAGGAAGTGAGGCAGAGAGGCTAAGCCAGGAGTCCAAGGTGACAGAGCTGGACCTCCGAACTGGGACGTCCAAACACGTAGACACCCTTCCCCCGTCACCGCACTGACCCCCCAGGCCGTTCTCACAGCCACATGCCTATGGTCTCCCTCGGGCTCGATCATCAGACCCCTTCCTGCGTCGCTATAGTAACTGGGTGGTGCTGGAACATGGCCGATTCGGGGGGCACGGGGGGCACGGGGCGCACGGGGCGCACGTAGCGCCTGTCCTCACCCACCAAGGACAGCGCGTGAGCATTCTTTTAAAGTAAACTGCAGCGCCCAGTCCAGGTGTCCCCCAGGTGACCCTTCACTTTCCAGTTATACCTGCACTGGGGCCACTCAGCCTCATGTGTCCCAGGTCACAGAGGGCGCCACACGACTGACGGTAACTTACTTCGCACGCACCCCTGTGTGGGCTCAGTCATCTCCCGCCCCGGCTGTCTCGGACTCGTCCATTCCCACCTTCCCACGCGTGTCACACGCCCACTCAGGTAGTGTGGCCCCGGTTCCTTTAATTTGTGACTCAAAACCAGAGACACCGCAAATCTGTGCCAACAGGAAACACGTCAGTGGCTGCCGGGGGCGGGGAAGCTTGTACTGACCAGGTGTTCCAAACCAGCGAGCTTCAGAGTAACTTAAGGCAGCCGTTAAGAACTAAATCACCTGCTTCTTATCACCCCCCCCTTCCCCGGCGCTGACTCAACTCCTGAAATTAGTGCTACATCAACAGATTTCACTGCTTGGTGATGATTTCGTGAAATATATTTCAAACACAGCAGAACTGAATTTACAGTGAACACCTACCAGCACCTAGATTTTAATCCCCTCCTGCCCTTTATTCATTCACGTCTGTCCGTCCCTCCACCCATCAGCCCACCTCGTTTTTGATGTATTTCTAAGTACGTGGCGGACGCCAGTGCCATCACCCTAAATACCTCAGGATGCCGGCACACGCAGTTGTAAACAGGTTTCAACACTTATTTGCAGTTACTCGCCTTGGGAAGTAAAACCAAAGGACATTGAAAGAACAGCCAGCCTCAAGCGTGCGTCGGCCGATCTGGGAGGGCGACGCCGTGTGCGAGCCGAGTGCGTGCGAAGCCAGAGAACATGTGTGGGTGCAAATCCATGCTCACTGGCCACCTGTGCCTGCCTCGTAAGATCGAACAAGATCTGAGCACGCAGGAGGTGCTCAGCCAACTCCTTTGAGGGATGTCGCCTGGACTCTCGAAATGGCCGTTGTGGCTGGGATGGCCGGGGCACGAAGGCGATGGAGCCCTGAGAAGCCAGAGCAGGCAGAGAAGCTGCCCTCCGTTCCGTGTCGGCACGAACCCCTGCGGGGCCAGTGCGTCCACCGACATCAGGGCGGCGTAGAGGGAGCAAGGCGCTCGCGGAAGGCCCTTGCGTCTCGTGGAATTGACCAGATGGGCGCACGGTTCCGTGCTGCTTAAGTCTTTGCTTGGGAAAACCTGTCACCTCCCATCCTTAGCAGAGCCCCTTGGCCCGAATATTGTGACCCGTCTGCGTAGCACTTGCCAAGTCTGGCTGCCAGCTCGTGAAGGCTCGTGCGAGCACGTGGGACCAAGACGGCACATGAGTCGGCCTCAAGCACGACCTGCCTCTGGAGCACGTGGCGGCTGAGGACGGAGCCCAGCGTCGGCACCAGGGCTCCGCTCCCTGCACCGCAGCCACCTGGGCGCCTGACCCAACGGCGCGGCCCTCAGCCCCCGCGCCCCTCCGCCTCCTGCCGCCGGCCCCGTCCTGGCCCCTTGCAGTCACACGTGGGACGCGCCTGAGTTCCCAGGGGACGGTCCCACCTCCTTCCCTCCCACCTGTCTCCTCCCAGCACACCTCTCTCTCTCGTGCCTGTGCCCCGCACCCTGTCGCCCTCACAGCAGCTCTCACACCCACTGTCTCCCCTCCGGTTTCCTTGGGCCTCTCACATGGGACCCCTGCTTTCCCAGCCGGGTCCCCTCTTCTGCCGTGCGGCCCATCAGCACCTCCGTGAGGCGGCACTGCCCCGGACCCGGGCAGAGACAACAGGCCGCGAGCGGGCCCGGGGGCTGCCGAGGACTGTCTGCGCTGTCAGCCGGGCCCCGCCTGCCCCGTGCTCAGCCCTCATCCTCCGGCCGAGCTTCAGCCTCTGCCCTCTGAGCCTCTTGTGCACAATTCAGTTATCGCAAAGGGACAGAAACACACCCACTGGTGCCTTGTGACAGCTTTAATTTCCCAAGCCGTCCTGTGGGGTCTCGTTTTCTCCTCCAGCCTCTCTCTGTGGGCGTGACCCTGGGCCCCCGCTCGCCGTCCGCTCTCCCCGGGTGTAGTCGGTGGGTGCGAATGCAGGTGCCCTTGGGTGGAGCTCGGCCCCCTGCCCTCCTCTGCGTCTCCGAGGGCCGATCGGCAGATAGCGCATCTGCTGCCACACCCGACGCAACACAGGGCCCTCGTGAGCAGGGTCTGCTTCCGCCGGCGTCGCGCCGGGGCCACTGTGGTTACTTCTGCTGCTGCCGCGTCTGCTCCTCAGCCCACCGGAGTCTCGTGCCGCAGAACCTTGGACTTCAGCCCCGAAGCAGAGGCTGCTGGTCAAAGCCTGGGTTTTCTGCACGTCCCCCCACGGCAGGCTCCTTTTGTTTCGAAATCGTGGTTAAAACGAACATCCGTCTATTCATAAACCCTGCGGTCATCGGTGGCCCCCTGTGACCTTTGAAAAAATAATGAATCTTGAAACTTTTAAACCACCAACTAGAAATTGCAGTGAATAAACTTAAAATTAAAACACTCAACTGAAAACGACTCCCGTAAGTTCTCCTGAAGCATCTCCATGAGACACCGGGTGGGAACGGGCCCACTGAGCACCCGGCCCGGGTCCTCTGCCCGGTGGGCGCTGGGGCCTGCACAGAGGCACGTGGGCACCTTGTCACTGAGTGTCCACGACCAGCAGGGCAGCTGACGCTTCATATCTACTTACGAAACTCGCAACATTGTTACCGTGTGTAGCTAACTAGTGCTTAATGAGAAAGAGCAACGGGAATTGAATTGGATGTTGAGCTTCATAAACTGGGGAACAGGGGCTGCCCGCCTGGCCAGGAAACCTGGTCATTTACAGACCCACCCACACGCCCCAGGGGGCTGCCGCCCACGGGACTGGATCCTAGGAGCCCGGGAAATCTCCCCCAGGGCACTGCCTGCCCTTCGGTATTGGACCGTTGGGGGCTTAGGGGCGGTGCTTGGCCTTAGAGGTGTGTCCATCTAAGCGGGGGGTGTGGACCCGCCAGATGCCTGTGAAAACTTGGGACGTTCATTGGTTATGTTGAAAAGCAGCTTGTCCATCCCAAACCCAAGTTAATATCAATATAATCCCAGGGAAACAAAAAAGTGCTCTCGCGCTCGCGCTCTCTCTCTCTCTTTCTTTCTCGGTCTCCCTTCCATGTTCATGAAGAAAAGAGAGGTTCCGTGGTATCCTGCTAAAAGCACTTACCACTTCCCCACCAGGGGAAGAATCCTTGCTTTTCCACATTTGCCCGTTTCTGTGGTGTAAACACTCCCACCGTGACCAATTTCAAGCCACCAGCACGGGACTGCTGCACAGAGCCGGGGACCAGGCCCCCAGCCGGCTCTCACAGGCTGGTCCGCTGCCGGCCCGCACTGCCCGCTGCCGGGTCGCCGGGTGCCTCCTGTGTTCCGGCCGCGTGGCCCAGATTCCGCAGGGAGCACCGCCGACGGGACCCTGCTCTCGTGACGTGTACGACCGAACTCTAATCCTCCAGGCACACGGGCTCCTGCCATCCTCGCCACCTCTAATCCAATTCACGTCTGATTTATGCTGTGTTAATTATTGTTTGTCTAATTTACATGTATAAATTATCACGCAGCTGCCTGTCATCCTGCATCCGAAACTGCCTCACACTCGCCTTCATTTCGGCCCCGCCGTGTCTAGCCCGCGTCCGCCCCACACCAAGCCCCTGTGCTCACGTACTGAAGAAGCGAACCAGGGCAGCCCTGCCCGGGAGGCTCAGTGGTGGGCGCATCACCCCGCACCACAAAAGGTTGCGGTGTGACCCTGCTCAGGGCACAGGCCTGGGTTGCATATTCTATTTCCAGGCAGGGCGTGCACCGGAGGCAACCGATCAGTCTCTCGCTCTCTCACCTCTCTCTCTCTCTCTCTCTCCCCCCCCCTCTTTCCCCATCCCTCCCTCCCTCTTCCCTCTCTAAAAATCAATTAACATATCCTCGGGAGAGGAATTTTTTAAAAAAATGAACATGCGTAGGAATGGTGATGGGCTGACTTGTTTTTCATGCAGGTTTTTGGCTTATTGGGGACCGGGATCGAAGTGGAGAGGACACGCATTAGCACACCCCCAGCCTCCAGGTCCCTTCTGTCCCCAGGTGGCTGAGCTCTGGGCGCATGTCCAGGTTTGATGACCCGCCGTTTCTCCTCCGCCCAGTCCCACTGCCTCCCGAGCGCCGGCAGTTGCTACCGTGAGCCCTTGGTAACAGTGCCATCGAGAGGTACGATGCATTTTTCTGTAATCACAAGAAATGATGCCCACTTAGCTCTAAGGAAAGCCGATTTCCAACAAGAAAAAAGCAAATGCATTTCCATTTCCATTTTGAGGCGAGTGAGTCAGAACCGTTCGCTAAAGCAGCGAACAGCCACCACGCGTCCTTCCTGACGCTCGTCAGGGACGTTTCCCTCCCGAGCGCCCTCGCCCGGGGCTCAGCGCTGGGCCAACTGGGTGTTCGGACCTCACCACTGCGTGTTTCAGTCAGTCAGAGAGAACATCGAGGGGGCGCCAACTTGCACCTGAAGGAACAGACGAACACTCCAGCAACGAGCACGTATCCTGGACAGAAACAAAGGCGGGGGAAGGGGGAGATGAGGGAAGGAGTTGCTGATTATCGGTCCCAGACCGAGCGGCGCCACCACCCTGGTCACGAAATAGGGGTGGACCGTTGTTACTCTCCAGCGTGGAACACCGACATCATGCCTGGGCCGGGCACCGCATTCGAGGAGACAGGAGAGAAGCGACCACGCCCCGCCGGCCCCCTCACTGTGGCCAGTCGCCCACAAACTGGGGTCTGAGTCACCTGGAGCCACCGGCTGTTCAGAGAGGGCAGGACTTTGGGGCAGGAAGCCGTGAACGCACCAGACGGGAGGGAGGCAGAGGTGTGGCCGTTTCCTCCACCAGACGCACGGCGGCGTGCGGTGGCTGACGATGTCGGGCTCCGGGCATGAAGCCGCCAGGGAGGCAAACGGAAAGGCGACGCAGCCGCGAAGACGCCCCTTCTCGTCTCTTCGCTGAGCAAGCCCGTCTCCGCAGAGACCTTCTGCAACGTGTCCGGGGATGAAACACACAAGGAGCACTAGATTTGGGGGTGGAGGCGTGGACCCTGAAATCGGAATCTGAGAGCATCAGGGCTGGAAGGACACACCCAGGTCCCCCGGGGGGGTTTCCGCAGCCTGTCCTGGGGCGCCTGCATTCCCGAAGCCCAGGCTCCTGTCCGGGTGCCGGGTGGCGGAAGGGAGGGCCCGGCAGGGCTGGGCCGGTGCGGGGCGGGGGCTGGTTTACCCTTGGTGTGTGTTAGGATTCTATTTAAGATTGCCTTTAGAGAACAAAAAAGGAATTCTCTGAGGTTTTAAAGAAGGGTCGGGGGGCAGCCTCCTCTTTTCACCAGTCGGGGCCTTGGAGTTGGCTGACTGAGACGACTTGCCGGAGGCCGCGGCCAAGCCACCACCGAGCCACCGCCGAGCCACCGCCGGCTCCCAGCGAGAGGCCCTAATTAAAGCCGGGGCCATTTTGGTTTCAGCCCGAGATTCTTATTATTTTATGTTAAATACCTTGGTAGCTAATAAGGATGAATTAAGTGTGTAAGTACAACATTAAGTTTAAATAATATTTTGAACAGTGTCGGAGCCTCTAGCCCTCCGTCTGCCCGGACCCGACGGTTTCAATCTGTTTCCGCCTCCGCAGAGCCGACGCTACGTGGCTTTGCTGAGGGTAAGGCCTAGCGCCATCTTTGTTCAGGGCCCAGGCAGTGTGCTTTCATGAGGGACATTGTTCTCTTAAACCAACCAACTGTGATTACCAAGTTTTGTTTTGGGTTTGTTTTTGTTTTTAACCTGCAAGAATTAACACAGAGGCGACAACGGAACCCTCGCCCTGCCCCCGCCTGACTCTGCAAGTGAAGTCCCCGCAGGTCCAGGAGCCACACTGCCCTCCGCACCTCAGGGTCACGGTCTCCCACAGACACAGGTGCCCTGAGCTCACCGGCCTGGCCGCGCCTCCGCCCCCGTGCGACAGGTGAGGAGCGCGCGTTTGCGCCTGCGGAGGCGCCGCCTGTGCGTTAGCTCCCTGAGCCCTGGCAAGCGCCCTCTGCAGGGGGTTGTTGCTCTCTCTGCTGTAAAGAGGAAGGAAGGCACTTCGCCCACAATCACGGAGGATCTGCCCGGGCAGCCCAACGGCAGGTCCCGGAAGGGGCACCCTCAGGAGGCGACACAGATGCAGTCAGGTTCAGGAACTTGAGACCAGACCCAAGAAAACCAAACAGCTGCAGGGGCAAGGAGTGCGTCGGAGACGGCCCCGTGGTGGAGGGACGCGGCCTCTCCTACCGGGAGGCCGGACATCCCCTGCAGGCATTGCGGGGGCGTGGTTGGCGGGGGGCAGGGGTACTAGGCGGTGCCTCAGGTTGAGAGGCTGAGAACGACGTCCCTGCCCGCACTACCCTTCACCTCTTCCACACCAGCCCGGCACGGCGGCCCTGGCACCGCCGAGCCCAGGAAGGCGGGTGGGGACTTGGCTTCCTTCTCGCTGCCTGGTCCCTGTCTCCCCACCCTCTGTGGCTCGCATCCCAGGGTGCTGGCGCGCACTGCTGGGCGTCATCATGCATCTGTCGAGTCCCGTGCTGGCAAGCGCTGGGATGTCAGTGATTGGCAACAGTGGCAGGCCTATCATCTGTCCTTGAAGAGATGGATGAATGAAGAAATGATCTTCAGTTGATTCTAATCAAACTCGGGAGAAGGTTTTCCGTACCCTGCAGTGCATCCAGACCCCGCCGGCGAGTTTTGCGAGCCCACGGTCGATCACAGGAAAGCAAACTGATTATAAACCACTTCTCACCCTGCAAAGAACACCGGGGCGGGGGGCGCAGAACAGCTCACATCGCAGTGTCAGCCACCGCTCGGTCTCGCGCAGGAAGGTGGGCGCTGATTGGAGTTTGGCTTGCAGGGCGCCCCCAGGGCCGGTCCTGCCGCGGTTCTCTGGCGGGTCGGCTGCCGCTCGACTCTGGGAGGTGATTTGGCATAAAAGTCACGCCAGTGGACCATGACTCCACAGAATAGCCTTGAAATCGTCACAGCCTCCCCTCAGCCAAAGCAACATTTACCCGCTTTGCACTCAAGGCTCTTGTTACTCAAGTCTCACCGTGGAGTCTCTGCCGACCCAGGTGCTGTCCCCAAAGGGAACGTTTGTTGTCCTTAAACGCAGTGAGAATAAATCCCACTTTGGCCTCGCATTCCCAGGAGCTCAAAACCAGACCGAGTGCGCACTGACGTTCGCGTCTGATCCCCAGTCACTGATCTTAGAAACGACCGCCTTCTCCCATGGTTTTCCGACTGCTTTCTCACATTCCCTTCAGCTGCTCTAGAGGCGCTCGCGCATGCGTGTGTGTGTGTGTGTGTGTGACAGCGGTCGTTGCCGCCCGTAAGTCACAATCAGATTAAAACAAATGGAGGGGAGCAATGGGGGCAGGGGGACCGGGAACCTACTGCCAGCTCCAGGCGACCCTAGGAGACTCCAGACGCTCAGAACCTCCTCTGCTGATCGGGCCACACAGAACCGCCAATATTCTGTTGCTGCCTGTGTGCACGTGCATGGGACTCTGAATTTAACTTCATTTTATTTTTAATTTAAGTATAGTGGGTGTACAAGATTATATTAGTTGTATGAGCCTCAGGTGGACAATAAAGGGATTCGAACTTTCTATACGGCATGCTGTGACCCCCCCACTAATTCTAGCGATCACCCGTCGCCGCGCAGACTTGTCACAGCGTCACTGGCCCTGGCCGCTGCACCTTTTTCACCCGTCCCCAGCTCCGACTCTCTGGCAGCCGTCAGTCTGCTCTGTTTCTCTGGGTCTGGCTCTGTGTCGTTCTGTTTCGTTAGATTCCACATGTCGATGAAACCACGCAGCACTGGCCTTCCTCTGGCTGGCTGATTTCAGCGTAAGACGCTTTCAGGCCTCTAGCCCTTTTGACCTTCAAAAAACGGTCATTTTTTTAGGCTAATTCCCGCTTCCGGGGCGAATTTCCAAACCTTCGGGGGCCCAGTGCTCCCTGGTCTCATGGGCTCTGGCCGTGGGTGGGGGGCGGCCAGCTCAGGTGTAGAAAGGAATCATCTCCGGAGCTTTTAAAAATGTCCTGACCCCGTTGCACCAACATCTTTTTAAAAAAGAAATCCGTGTCTCTCAGGACTGCACACAGGTGTCAACACGGTAAAGCCTTCCCAGTGACTGCACTTGGCAGCGTCGCTGAGAACCGCTGTTCTATGGGAACGACCCCCTGTTGCAAATACATTTCCACCTGCAGGTCTCAGAAGAGGCCCTGCCCTGCTCTGCCAGGGCACCCGGTGACAGGGAGGACCCTCGGGGCCTGGACACTGGCCCACGACCTGATCCCCTGTGTGGATTCCCAAGGTGTTACTGTTTCCAGCCTGTGGCCACAGTGTCCCAAGGTTACCAGGGGTAAACCAGGAATGCCATGTCCTACCTGCCCCCATCTTGGGCACCGTCAGGTGCAACCTTTTCCCTTTTCTAACTGGCCAGACACAAAGAGAGTCGAACCCCAGGGTGCCCTCTCTAAGGCCTGTCTCTGCCTCCCGTAAGGAAGCACCGTGTGTCGCGGAAGTCCCTTCCGCCAGAAATCACGTGTTCTCCAAGTAGAAAGGCCGGAAAGAAACCTGCCCACACCCCAGGGCCGCGCTCACGGCCGTCACTCAGGCTGCATGACTCTCCGTAAGCAGCCCCCAGTCCGTGTGTTCAGGGACGGCCCCCCGCCGCCTACCAAGGCCCCTCGTTGCCCGCCTTGGCTCGGCCCCCCTTGGAGCAGGGTGTCAGCCAGATGCTGGGGCGCCTGCTGAGTCTGACGTCACCCCCTTGGCGGGGCCTCCGCCGCCATCTCCGCCACCGGCCGCTGCCACGCGTGCCCCAGCTCAAGGTGGGCACTTCGTGCACGCACTACATACGGGGCCCATTAGCCGCCCGGGCTCCGCGGTGATGGATTGGCCGTGTGCTGCGTTCGGACGCGCCATGCTCTGCAGGTTTTTCTAATTTAGTTGGGCCGCGGCTCAGCCGAGACGGGACTGAGAGGAAGAGGAGGGAGGGAGGGAGGGAGGGGGGAGAGAGGAGGGCTCCTGTCGTATATCAAGCCCCTGCCCGCCCTCGCTGGCTCTGAAGTGAAAGGCTTTCAAGCTGCCATCCTCGCGCCACCCGCTGTCCTCCTCAGGGACATTTGTTTTCCTTAAAGGGCCCCGCTCTTTCATGATGACTCCCCGTTCGTGATCAATAGTGGCTGCTTTGGTCCAAAGCCGTCACTGTTCTCTTTTTTCCCTTCCCTTTCAAGTTTGGGTTTAAACGTGCTCACAGGCACGCCTGCGCAGCTCCTCGGTTCCCTCGCAGAACGTGGCCGGGGCTGGGGGCGGGGGGCTGGGACAGGGCTGCGGCCCGTGTCCTGGGTGGGTGGCGCTGGCCTCACCGCCCTGACAGGCTTCAGACCCCTGTCCCCCCAAGCGAACGCCAGGCAGCGAAGCCCCCCCCGAAAGGCAGCAGCTCCGAGTGTGCGTGTGCTGGCGCAACAACACGCAGAAGCCGCGTCCCCGTCAGAGGGACCCACGGTCTTGCTTCTCCGGCGCTGGCCTTGATCTTGGCCCGACTGCGCGTCCTGACCCCCTGCGGCTCTCCTGGTCAGCAGTTGGGTCCCCATCAAGGGACGCAGAAATCACAGGTCTGCGATCCCAGGCCTGGCTTGGCCTTTGGGGCCACTGGGGCCACTGGGGCCACTGACCACGTGGCAAAGGCAACAGTTGGAGAGCAGATGCCAGCTCAGTGGCCTTGGACGAGGAAGCCCCAAGATGCTCCCTGCCTTCTCAGGCACACCGGTGCCACCGGGGTGATTCGCTGCAGCACGCTCTGCTAGCAGCCCCGTCCACCCTGTCTCATATTGTCCCCGGAGTTTTACTCAAACTACCTCTAAGTAAAGGGGCAGCCTGCTTTACTGGGTAAGCCCTGGACTCTGGAGTCAGATAGGGTGGGAGTCCCGGCCCACGTCCCAGTCGTGTTTGTGTAAGTTACTGGACCCTTCCATGACTCAGTTTCCCCACCAGTACGGGGGTGGAATGACCGTGCCCGCCTCTCAGGATTGTAGCACTGCCCACAAAAAGCTCCCGGAACAGAGCCCCGTGGGGTCCCCGCCATCGCTGCGACGGTTTCTGACATTCATGGAGTGTCAGAGCCCTCACCAGCCCCTGTGCGTCCCTTGTCTCCTTCTCTTTGAGAAGTCATTTCAGGTCCTCCTCCCACAAGGAAGGGCTGGGGCGGCAGCGGCCGAGAGAGGAGGAGGAGGAGGACAGCAGGTGGCTCCGAAGGCCCAGCTCCCTCTCTGACCCCTGCCGTAATGCCAGTCGGGCCGTAACGAGTACTATTTAGAGAAAGACTTGAGTAAGCCTGGGTGCAGAAATCTGCAAAAGCGCGAAGCCGAGTTGACCAAAGGACAGCCGCTGATGGTCATCTCAGAATTTCATCGTCGGGACGTGGCAAAAACTTGGGCTCCTGGCCCGTCCCAGGTGCCCCGCGTTACGTTTCTGAGTCTGGAACGCACACGTGAATGCCCCTCCTGGGGGCGGGTTTGCGCCACCCAAGTCTGGGAGGCGCCAAGGGCCACAGACGAAGGCCAGGCCTGAGGTGGGGGGCGGTGGGGGGCGGTGGGGGCAGTGGTGACCCTGAGCCCTCTGATAGTGAGGACTTGAGGACCAGGCGAGTCTAGCCCCTTGTTCCAAGCCACAAAGCCAGCAAGTCCGAACTGGGTGTCAAGGCTCTTCCCAGGACACTCCAGTGGCTTCAGGGACCGGCTTGTCCTTCCTCGTGTCCCTGCGATAGGGGACTTGGTCAGCAGTCACTCAGAACCACTCACTGAGCGGCCGACGCCCCACACTGCTGCTCCAGCGCTCAGGTCCCGGCAGCGGGGACCCTCCTTTTTGGGGCCACTCAGCCGACACCCCACGCCCCCAACGGCAGAACCCAGGGCCTCGAGGGGCCCCCACAGACAGACTGTGACTGCTGTGCTGATGACTGTGTCTGTCCCCTGTCTGGCGAAGGGACTCAGTGGCGGGACGGGGCACCCCATGCAGGCTCAGGTAGGAAGGTGGCTGGACTACTGAGTGTTTCCCACACGCGTCACCGTCCCCCGCCACCCGGGGGCTGACCACACGCACGCACGCTCCAGCAAAGGTCCCCGTGGCGCCCCAGGTGAGCTTGGCTTCCTGCCACCCCATCTCCAAGCCTGGGGGCCCCGCAGCCCTTGAGGAGGCCAACCACGGGCTGACTTCGAAAACAATGAACGCAGGAAGATTGTCATAAAGTTTTATTTTTACTACAAGTTTCCAGAAGAAAATGAGAAAAAGAAAAACACTCCCTGACAACACCCCCCGTCCCGTCACATCCCATTTTCGCAGCTGCCCGCGGGCCGTGTGATCCCCAGCCAGCAGCAGCGCGGGGCCCGCGGCGGCCATCTGTCTGCAAGCACGCGCCCCCGCAGAGGGCCCCTCCCGGGCTCTCTGGGGGCAATCTCCTCTGTCCGAGGTGAGGCAGAAACTGCCCGGCGGGTGGGTGGGGCGACGGACCCCGCCCTGCCGGCCCTGGTGTGAGGGCGCGGACCCCGCCCCCGGCAAGGCCCCGTTTATCTGTGCCAATCGCCCCGCCTTTGCCAGTGTCACGTGCCTGACTCATTTCCCTCAGGTTTCAATGTGTGTGTGTGTGTGTGTGTGTGTGTGTGTGTGTGTGTGTGTTTCAAGAGCAAGAGCTGCTTCCTCCTCTTCTCGTGCACCCAGTCCTAGGCCGCCCAAAGGGTGACAGGCTTTTGGTGCCCTGGACACACCGGCGAGACGCGCTTAGTGACCAACTCACCGGCTTTCTAGCCGTCCACCCAGAACCTTGCTCGAGGTGGAGGGACGCCTCCTAAGCCCCGGTCACCACACTGTGCCTTGTCCAGTCAGCGCGGCGAGGTCAGTTCTGCGCGGACCCAAGCACAAACCATCTGCTAGCTAGGAGCTAGGGCAGCAGGCAGGAGAAGGCGTGGCCCGCCGGCGGGGCGTTACGGGAAGAGCCCAGACTGGCCTTCAGACGGCTGTCTTGGCAGGTGAGACGTTTAACCCTCAGGAACCTGAGGTTCCAGATTTTCCGTGTTGACCTCTGAGCTCCTTCGACCAAGGACAGGAGGCTGTATTTTTGTCATTGTCATTACTCAACGTTTAGCCCAGGGATTCTCAAGCCTGAGCAGCAGTGGCCCGTCGGGGGGCTTCCTGTTGGAACACGGATGGCTGGCTCCGCCCCACCGCTTCTCATGCGGTGGGTCCGCATGGGGCCGGGGATTTTCATTCTAACAAACCGCCTGGTGACGCTACTGCTTCCGGCCCGGGAACCAGACTCCCAGGGCCGTGGGCCGGCGAACGCGGAACACAGAGCAGGACCCCAGGAAACGGCCGTGCCCGAGAAGGAGGACGCACGAACCTGCCCAGTGCCAGAGACGCTGGCCCGCTTTGGCACGCATCCGAGATGGCAGACCATGCGACCACAGACCACGCGGCCGCAGCCCACGCGACCGTCGCCGCCTCCGCAGTTTGCTTCGGCCGGAGGGGTATGCCGGGACGGACGGATGTCGTGATACTTGTTGAATAACAGCACGAACGACAGCAGAATAAAACCTCAACCTCCCGCGCAGGGTCCCAGCGGGGCTGCTGTGTCCCCAGAGCGAGACCTGCGGCTCCCGGTCCCCTGGTCACCACACACCCTGCCGCAGCTGCAGAAGGGACAGGGTGGCCCGTTTCAGCCGCAGAGCATAAGCTCTGGGACCTTGGCATGCTGGCCCAGGATGACTTAATCTTTGTCACTTGAGGGCTCCTCAGTGTCACACAGTCACGTCTCCTGTCCATTCACATGAGGTATAAATGTGCTTTCACACTTCCGCCTGGCGGGGGCCTTTCCGTGATGCTGATGGTTAATCACCTGCCTGTGGAGAGCAAGGGGAGGGACGGTGGTGCGGGGACAGGCACCTGTTAGCATCACACTCTCAGGGAAGCCAGCAGACACCCGGGACCCTCGGGAAGGCTCGGTGCCGCTGGCCCAGCCCCCACCGCGCCTCACTGCTCACTCATCCCTTGGCTCCCCTGTCACATCACAGAGAACAGCACGTTACCTGCAGGGTTCTTAGGAGATTTCATTGTACTTGGTAATGTATGATTTATAAACATAAATAAAATAAATAGGAGTCTGAGGGAATAAATTCTGACTGGACTGCCAATAAATCTCCTCCCTCCGATGGCGTCTGCAGGAATCTCCTCCGCCCCCCTTCGCCTCCTGACGGGGCAGGTCCCTTCTTCCCATCAGAAGGAAGTCGGGGCGGGAAGACCAGGGGGTGGGGGGCCGTGAGACCCACAGCCCATGGCCACATTGAAATGTAAATTCCTTCAAATTATTAAGCGCCAGAGAGCAGCCCGCCCGCCCTTTGTTCCTGGGAGTCAGACTGTGCGATCCAGGAGAATAAATATCCAGTCCGGCACCAGCCACACAAAGACTCGGGGCCATACATATTCAGAGCCCCAGGCCCCGCAGCCAACACCGTCCTCCTTCTCCAGAAGCGGCTGGGGCACGTCTGACCCAGGCAGGGGCGTGTCATTCCGCCCGCCCTGCCCACCGCGCCCCATCAGCCCCCTGGGACCTGGGCCCCCTCGCCGGGCTTTGGACACACGAGCCCCTGGTTCCCTCCGTCCCGCCCCAACACCGGCTGCGACCAGCGTTTGCAGGAGAGCCCTGTCCGAGCTTTTCTGCCCAGCAGCAGCCCCCTCACAGCGGGACGAAGGGGCCTGCGGTCTGATGCCCGTGTGTGAGCCCCTCCGGGCATCAGCAGTCCACGTTGGTCTCCCCACCCTTCCATCCTGCTCACAGTGGACGGTCGGCTGGGAGCCGTGAGGGCGGTCAGGGCACGTGTCGCAGGCACCTGTCCTGCGCATGCCCAGACCCCAGGGCAGGATGGGCTCGTCCCCCCGGCACTGTTCTCAGCCCCCAGCGTGTGCCCCCGAGCACTGCATCCTCGGAACACTGGCTTCCAGAAAGTTTGTCCCCACGTGATAGACTGAGGGATGCCCGTGTGTGCCTGTGTGCTTCTGTGGGCTCACACGTGCTTATGTGTGCATGTGTGTTCTCATGTGTGCCCCAAGTGCGTGTGCATTCGTGTGTGCTTTGTGTGTACACCTGTGCATGTCACCTGTGCATGGCTGCGCACGCACTCTCCCGTGCGTGCTGCCGGAGGCAGGGGCAGCAGCTGTTGAGAAGAAATTACATCCGTCCTGCGCTCGGCGGACACTCAAACATCGTGTGCTGCTGAGCCGTGGTCCCTGAAAACACTGAGGTGCCATCATTGCCTGCCCGCCAGAGCCGGAGCTTCCCCAAGGCACATGGGGCTCGGTAACGTGTGTCACTTCTGTCCCGACACTGACCGGAGTCCGCCGTTGCCCTGGCGGGCTCTCTGGCTCTCCTCGCAGACCGTCTCTGCACGCTCACGGGCCACGCATGCTGTGCCAGGGCTCGCACGCAGCCTCTCGCCCGCGAAGGGCCCAGCCAGTGCCCGCGGATCTGGGTTCAACTGAATCGTCTGTCTACGTGGGCACGTGCTGTGTCCACAAACAAAGTGCCCAGGAGAAGGCAGTCACCGGATGAGCAGTTACTGTTAGCTTATCACTGCGACAACGATGAGTTGATACTCGCAAGAGACAAGCTTCTTGGACAATCTGGTCCACGTTGCCACCGTGGGAGTCATCGCAGTCTGTCCCTCCGTCCTCCCCGTCCTCCGTCACAGGTGTCTGTGGTGGGGACGGTGTCACCTCTGTCTCAGGGGCCGTGACCGGAATCTAGACAGGCCGGCAGCCCCGGGCTCCCAGGGCTCCCCCCATGGCTTCTCTCGCCGGAAACCACCGTTCCCGGGGTGTCCTGCCCTGGGGAACGACATCATATTTTTCAGTCAAGGCAGGTATAGTGGACGCTAATGAACGCCCACCTTTTAGTGTGTCCTGTTCGTGATCGAAACACAGTCCAGCTCGCCCCGAGTCTTTAGTCCATCAAACGGCCCACGACGCCTGCGCAAGAGCTGGAGGCGCAGACAGTGTTGCGCCAACCCAGGCCTGTCGAAGAAGGGGTCCCTCTGACTGGGGACACCTGGCGGGCGGCTGGACCACACTCCCAGGCGCCGCGGGGCTCCCTCCGTCACCGAGGACCCGCCCGGCCGCGGGCACCGCTCGGGCTCTCCGCGCCCCGCCAAAGCCCTGGCAGCCCTCGTTCGGTAGCTTTGCTCACAATCTGGCCTTTCTTCTCTAATTTCAACCACATGTCCCTCTGGCTGCAGCTGCCCACTTCCCTACAGAACCGACGTTTTGGCAAAACCCCAAGGCCTGAAAGGCACGGGAGGCCGAAGCCGCTCTCCGTGAGCAGTGTGCTCCGCGCCCCCAGACGTGGGCCGGCCCCTCCCACCACTCGTCCCAGGGCCCGCCAACAGGAAGAGACAGACAGACAGGTCTGCATTCTCTCCACCCGTCACGCCTCGTCCTGCGCCAGGGCCCCGCCCCGAAGGGGCCCGAGGCCTGGCAGTAGAACGTACAAATGAGTAACATTTGCTCTGATGTCGAAACGTATGAGTCACCTTCTCTCAAGAAAACAGTCGCTCCCCAGTGGTCTCCGCTCCCATGTGCCGGCTGAACTGCGCTATCCGGAGATCCAAGACGGGTGCCCAGTACTGGGCACGCCACCGACGGCCTGTCCGTAAGCCTGTGACGGGACGGCAAGTCACGGGAAAGGGCCTCTGATCTTAGCCGAACATCGTGCCCACCGATTTGTTTTTTAATTTTACTTGATTCCCCCTCTCCCCACAGCCCTAAAGAGGGAGGTGCGTACGCCCCTAAAAGGTTACGGCCGCTGGGTAACGTCGTTGCCTTCTTCCCCGGGCAGCAAACGCTCACGGATCCGGGCCCGGCAGGCTCAGCGGCGCAGACGACGATGTCACTCCCAGCGAGCCCCCGGGGATGGGCAGACAGGGACCCCTCGGCATGTAGGATTCACAGTGCGTCAGGAGGAGGTAGAGGTTAGTGGGAGCAAACCGAAAAGGGGAAGAGGATAGGAAATGCTTTTCGATAGGATCCTCAGGAACCGGGTCCTCGATGCGGTGACTTTTTGGAAAGAGACTCGGCCGGAGACGAGAGGAGGCCTCGTGGAAACCAGAGGGAGATTCGCCCCCGGCCCAGAGAGCGGCCAGCACAGAGAAGCGGCGGGTCAGGGGGTGCGGGCCGTTTGGTAGCTGCTGTGAGGACTTCGGCTTTTGCCCAGCAAGGGAAAGCCATGGACAGAAGAGGCGGCTGGTGTGCCTGGGCTTTCGGAAGGGTTCTTCTGGCAGTGGCTTGGGAAGAGAGCGGGGGACAAGGGCGAGAGCAGGGAGGTGGGGTGGCCGCCTTGCACCGGAGGCCGGAGACGAAGGCAAAGAGCAGGGTGGGAACCTGGTCCTTCGGAGGCAGAGCGAGTAGGTGACGGGATGTGAAGGAAAGGTGACCCTGGGGTTTTCGTTGGCCGCGCTGTAAGGATGAAATAGCCCCTCACTAAGGAGAGGACGTGGGGCGCTGGGAGATGAGGGAGGAGGACGGTCAGGTGTGGGGTCCGAGACGGGTCAGGCGTGGGGGCTGAGTGGACACCCAGGATTAAACGCAGGATGGGCAGCTGGACTTGGAGGAGGTCAGGGGGAGGCGTCTGTGTTCGGTGGTCCATCATATACAGCGTGTGCTTGCAGTCGTGAGGCTGGAGGGCTTCCTGCAGGAAGGGGCAGAGACGGAGGGAAAGGAGGGGAGGTCTGAGCGCTAGGCCTCGCGGGGCTCCAGGAGGGACAAGTGCGAGGCCCAGGAGGAGGAACTGCCCGTGCAGTGGAAGTAGCCCGAGAGGGCGGCGCTCCGGGAGCCAAGCCCACCGAGGACGGAGAGCAGGGCGGCTGGACACCGCCAGCCCGCACGGCGGGCGAGGGCTGGGCAGGGGCCTGGACGTCCCAGCGAGAGCACGCTTTCTAAAGGGCGCCAGTGCTGAGCACGGGGCGTCTTGGCGACAGAGGAGAGACAAGAATTCCCAGCAGTTAATCACCTGGGCAACGAAGAGCTAAGGCAGTAGCTGGGGAAGGATGTGGGGTCAAGAAGTTTGGGGTGAGTTTTTGGTTTTTTTTTTAGCATGGCAGAAGTCACAGCCCGTTTATCTGAGGCTGGGAATGACCTGGTAAAGGGGACCCGTGACGATGCGGGAGGGGGCATGGCTGCGTGGCTGACGGTGCAATCCCAGGGGACGGTGTGGCCTGGAAAGAGGCAGGCAAGACTCGACTTACGCCCCGCACCCCTTGCTCGTGCCCACCCGGCGCCCCTGGCCACTCGCTGGTCAGCGCACGGAGAAGACGGTTGGCGTCCCAGGCGACCTGCACATGCGCCCCTGCAGCTCCCTAACCGGTTCGCTTAGCGGGGCCCGTGGAGCTGGGGCTGTGAGAAAGGCCCAGTGTAAGGGGGAAGCCCCCCAATGAAGTATTTTCTCTTTGGGGAACTGCGTCTGCGTCCCAGGGAAAATTACCATCTGTCAGGAGACGCAGGGAGGGGCCCCGCACAGTAAACCTGGGCGCCGTGTGGTCAGCCCTGCGAAAGGGCCACAGCCGTGGGCCCAGGGGTGGAGGGAGAAAGACGCAGCTGAGGAGGGGCGGTCGCCCAGCAGAGGGCGAGGTCAGCCCCCGGAGCAGGCGGACCGGCCCTGGGGCAGAGCCCAGCAGTTCTCCCGGAAGCGGCCTCGCCCGCCACTGCCCGCGTCCTGTCCCATTGCTTTCTCATCGTTAGAACGGGCAAGAGAGACAGGCCTCCCCGGGGGGAGACCCGACCCCTAACCCTGCGGACGTGAGGTCCTTGTCCTTCCGTGTCCCTCTTCAAAGTCAAGTCGAATTAATGAGAATAAATTCAAGAGACGTGATCTCTGGTTTTTCTAAAGATGGAAACACATTCAAACGTTGCCAAAAACTCAGCATAAGTCCTAGAGGTTGGCGTAGGGCCAAAGCATATTTCTGCCTATTCGCACACGCGCGTGCATACATGCACACACACGGTGCACACCAACACACTTATGCATGCACACACACCGTGCGGGCGCACACTCATGCTTACGCCCATATGCATGCATGTGTACTCACACATGCACACTCACACGTGCACACGCCTATGCACACACATGCCAACATGTGCTCGTGCACATGCTAACACATGCACATAGGCCGTGTGACGGCTGGGGAAGCCACTTGGCTTCTTGTTTCCTGATGCCACAGTGACCAGTGAAAGGGGGGCCCCTTTTCCACGTCGAGTCTGGGGAAGGGTGAGAACCAGCCAGTGCTGTGGCTGCGGGGGGTTTACCCCGGCCATGGTGTTGAAGTCGCACTCCCCAGGCCGCCGAAGAACACGTGGATGCACGTGTGTGCGTGTGCGTACGCGTGATGGTGCCCGGGGTTTTCTCAGGGGTGCCGGCCTTCTCCCGCGAATGTGGAGGGGTGGAACTCAGTCTCCCTTCCCCAACCCAGTGGGCCATTTTCCCCTCGTGCCTCCTGTCCAGAGATAGCTCAGGGCTCAAAGCAGTGATTCCTGTCCTGCTCTTGCAAGAGGGGGTGACGTGATGACAGCAGGAGGTGTTTATACTCCTCCTTACAAACACCGAGCCTGGTGACTGTCCGTCAGGGTCTAGGAAGGACTCCCCATACCCCCACCCTGGGCACTGCTCCCCTCTCATGGGACATGGGTCTCACCACCACCCCCGCCCCTGCAATGAGCGACGGTGCGAGCTTTCGCATCCGCAGCACGTGAGGTGGGCGCGGCTGCCACGGCCGTCCCACTTCCCGGCTGAGGGAGTTGAGGCCACGGCGGGTAAGTGGCCCGTGCAATCACCACAGCAGCGAGTGACAGTCCTGTCCCCACCCCAGCTCTTCGATTCCACATCCAGGGGTCTCCCCGCCCCGCACCCCCGGCTGCTTCCAGGAAACAGGGCTGAGCAGACACCAGTTCAAGGACGAGTTTGCACATTTTACAAAGTTAACCTCTCCCTCGCTTTTGTCTGCAACTCTGCCGACCCAGAGTGAGGGTCTTGCCTACACGTGGTCTCCCCTCTAGGGTTGCTTTTCAGACCCTGATGCCCCCAGGGAAGGCCGCATGGGCTGTGTGGGCTGGGAGCCAGCCTCATCCTGTTTCTGGGAACTAAAGCCCTTCTCTGCAGGACGGGGGCACCGCACCGCTGGCACGGTTATTGGAAAGGTTCGGGCAACAGGTGAGGTGCCCAGGATGCAGCCCACAGTTGATGCATAATGCGCGTTTGAACACAGGGCCGAGAGTGGCGTCAGAAGGGAGCTGCGCCCCTGCTCTGAGGGACGCTCACTCCCGGGGCTGCCTGCGGGGAGGTGACTGTCGGACACCCCCAGCTTCGTGCTCAGGGAGCGGCACCCCCGCGGTGCCGGGAGTGCACTCAGGACCCAGCGTGTCAGCGCCTTTAAACGGAGAGCAGAGGCCGGCCCTGCGCGCGGGAGGCCCGCGCCGAGCCAGGCTGGGGGCCGCATCTGCGCCCCTCACAGACACCGGTGCGCGGCCCGCAGTGTCGCCTCCGAGAGCCAGGGCAGAGGGACATCGTGAACCAGGCTCCGCCTCCAGGCACAGGGTTGGGGCGGTGACCTGGGCCTGGGATGTCCCGGTTGGGGGAGGCAGCCTGGGGTCGCCCTGGGGGACGCTGGAGGAATACAGGCGGGAGGGGCCAAGCCAGGACAGGCGGGAGCGAAGGTCACCTGCTGGGCAGGCCAGCGCCAGGTACACGGGGTAAGAAAAGCACAGCGCGGGCACGGGGGCAGCGCGGAGGGCGCCGTCTGCAGGCGAGCAGCGCCCTCTGCAGGCGACGGCCGGGAGCTGGCGCCCTGGACAAAAGAAGGGGCCCGGGCGCGGGGCCCGGGCGGCGCCCCCTGCTGGGCGGGAGGCGGGCTCTGGCACCTGCCTGTGGCGGGGAGCCCGCGTCCCCTCGTCCCCTCGCCGGCGCGCGCCCGCTCCGCGGCCCCGTCGTTCGGGCGGCATTCGGCCTCCGCGTGCGGCCGTGGGCGCGGGGACTCCGTGGAGAGCGTCGCGCACAGGCAAGTCCGGTGTGAGAGGGAGGAGAGGGCGGGGCCGCAGACGTGCTCGGGCCCGGGCCTGGCAAGTGACCTCGTTCCTCCCGCAGTAAAGCTCCTTCCGGGGCTCGTGGCTTCCAGACGCGGACGCTCCCCCGGAGCACGGAGGGGCCGCTGGGGACCCTCCCACCTCGCGGAGGCCCCATTCGCACCCCCGGACCACGGATTCCTCCTTCATAGCCCCTCCCCTAGCACCGCCCGCGCGGCCTGTCGCCAGGCCCAGGGGCGGCTGCCAGCGCGCAGCGCCCTCGCGCCTCCGTGGATTCAGGGCTCCAGCACCGACTGCGCGCCCCCTCCCCCGCGTCCTCGCCCCACGATGCGGCCCGTGGCGCCCGCTCTCCGTGCGGTGGGACAAGGAGCGAATGCCAGGGCCTGTGACTCGTACGGTGTGGGGACAGGGTCGCAATGTAGCGACCCGGCCGCGCCCCCTCGCCGTCCCCGCCCCGTCTCATCCTCGCAGGCCCATGACGCGCCCCGCGTGCTGCCGGGCAGCTCCCCCTGGTACCCTGGCCTCCAGCAGCGGAATCCGAGCCCACGGCCTCCGCAGCTCGTCTCTCCTTCCTCGGACGGGGATTGTCCCCCAGTGACGTACTTGTGGTGACCGCTTCAGACCGTCCAGGCAGGAAAACTGAAGTGAGTCAGGGCATTGGGTCGCCCACGCGAACTCTAGACAGGCGCGCGCCCCGCCTCGGTGACTTCCCGAGCCGGTCACCAACACTCTCAATCTGTTGAACAGAGACGAGCGCCACCCTGCTCCGCCCGAAACCATCGGGCGCCCACAGCGGACGCTGAGTGGGCGCTTGTTGGATGCACTGACGAGGGCGGGCAGAAGGAATGACCTTGGCCCGTGTGCAGGAAAATGGTGTTTCTCATCGAGACCGTCTGAGCACGACCGCCGCCCGGGCCGAGGGGCAGTAGCGTTCCGACAGCCTGACGTGGCGAGCCAGGGAAACGCGGAGCCTCCGGCAGCACCCAGGTCGGTTCGGGCCCCAGCAGGAGCCACGAGGGAAGCTCGCCGTCGGCGCGCTCACCGCGGAGGGCCGGGCGCTTCCTGCGGGGCGGGCCCAGCCCGGGGCCGCGCCCCCCTCACCCACAGACCACCACCACCACCGAACGGGAACGGACAGGCCCCGGCGACGCTGGGACAGAGGCACAGAAGTGCGCTCATGCGCTGGAGTCGCCCGGGTGTCCTGGGCCTCGGCGTCCACGAGATAAAGAACAGCGTTGGGAGTGCGGGGTGGAGGGGACAAGACAGGACCCCTGTTCCTCGTCAGGGAACTTGGGGAAACTAGAACGTGGCACTGAAACCGCTCCAGGGCCGGCAAGTTTCCGATGACACGGCCGCTGGGTGTGTCTCTTCCACCAGCTTCACCCCCCACCCCCCAACGAGAGTCGGACAGTGTGGGGAGGGGGGTGGGACGCCCCCAGTTTCTTGTCACTCGACATCTTCTTTCCTCTCTTCGACCGTATCCGGCCATGCCCACGGACAAAGAACCTGAAGAGTTTCGGGCGTGAAAACCATTCCCAGAATTTAACTGGTGACCCCAAAGCAGGTGGAGAGAGGGGGCCTTCACTAGCATGGTAATAGCTCCCGTTGTTTCGTCCCGTCCCGTGTGCAGGGAACCACTCGGGACTCCTGACCGATGTGAACTCACTCGCGGATCCACCCCTCGGGCAGGTGCCACCATCGTCACCGGCATTTTACAGGAGTTTGTAACACAGGGGGCTCCGGTGACCGGCCAAGGTCACTCGGAGATGGACCAGGACGCCAGTCCGGCTCCAGAGTCTGCCCTCGGGCCACCGAGGGCACAGTCACCCGGTGGTCACCGCGGTTACCTCTCCTACTGTGCCCCGCGCCCCGGCTGCCCCATCCGCGCAGCCGGGCACACTGCCTGCTTCCTCCCGGCTTCCGGCTGGTCTCTGAGCTCCACGTCTGACCGCTCACGGCTGCTTCGTGAGTTGGAGTCGTTCCCCGGGGACAGCCCCACCCTGAATCCCAACCAGAATCTACCAGCCACGGGGTCTGGGTGCGTGAGTTACTGTTCCCGGGTTGCCATGCCGATGCGGTGAGGCCTGGGGACAAGGGACTTGCTCGGCTTCCAGTGGATGGTTGCCCAGTGGGGCAGACCACGGGCCCTGGTTCTTCCGACGTCCCCGCTTCCTCTGCTCGGGGTGCTCTCGTTAGGCCTCCTCGAGGAAGTCTCTTCCTAACTGCCGACCCCTCTCTTTTTCCACTATCTGTCCTTAATTCCAGCTCCACTTTGCCAAAGGAGGCACAAGGAAACATCCCAGCGGTCTTCCAGTTGGAACCTGCACGTGGGAAGGCACCGCGGGCCACCTCGCCCGAGGGGACCCAGACGCGGGGAGACGGGAGTCTGGAAGCACAACGTGGGCAGGAAACCGGGAGGCACGGCGTCCCCTTCGGGTGGTCCCAGCCTCCGGGCCTTCGGGGATGGCCGTGGCCTTCGGAGCATTGATGGTGGGAAACTGCAGATGCTGAGTCCCAGCCGGATGTGTGGCTGGAGATGTGGCTCTCACCAGGTCCCTTTGCCTGTCTGTGCCATCGTCACCTTGGCCAACATCAGGCTTCTGCCACTGCACTCGGTCTCTGGAGTCCCCTAACCGCGGCCGCGCCTCGGGAAGCCTGAGAGCAGCACATGCCACCAGGGCCTGCCTGTCGCCTCCTGCTGTGCCCCAGCAACTGGAGACAACTCGGGAGACAGGTGGCACCATCCATCCCCCTGGGTTTGCCCTGCACGTGGGAGAGCTCGGCCCCGTCTCCTGCCAGGACCTGGAAAGTGGAAGGCTTGCACACGCGACACAGAAAGTGGGAGATCTGAGCTCAAAGAAAGGGACGCCCCCAGGGAGCCCTGCCCTGGCGCGCGCCTTCCTTGCTCCGACTCCCGGCGGGGCCCTCCTCCCGCACCCGGGTCTGCTGCGCTCCTTGGAACCGTTGCTTTGAATTCTTCGTCAGGCGCCTTTTGTCTCCGTCCCCTTCGGGTTTTCATCCAAGAACCGTTCTTGTTCCTCATTTGGGAGACAGTCTCCTGTCTGTCCATGTTGATTTTCTATGTTTGTTCAAACAAATTAGACACAGTAGTTTTGGAAAAGGGGCCCGATGTGGCCGTGGGCTGGTGTAGACCGTGCGCGGGATGTCGGGGCAGCGAGCAGGTGTCTGAGGCTGGCGGGGCGCAGGCCCACCGGGCAGGAGCGGCTGCAGGTGCGGAGGCCAGGTGGGCATAGTCAGGCCCTCGACCCTGCCCGCTCCCTGCGGCAGCTGCGATGGGCTCCGGAAACTCCCCCAGGAAGCCTGGCAGGCAGGTAGAGCACCCGGATGGAGCCCCGCCCGCCCCGCAGAGGCGGACGGAGACCTCGGCTCCTCCCGCCCAGAGCACCCTGCAACCGGGTCCCAGTAAGTCCGAGGCTCCCCAGCCTCTCTTTGGTCCCTCTGTTTGCTGCTCCTCCAGCGCGCAGCGGGCTCATGGGGGGGGTGGCAGTGGGGGTGTACCTGCTCTCTGGGGGGTGCCTGCACATTTGACTTGGCTCTCGGGGCTGGGGGGCGAGGTCAGCGTCCTTGTCCTTGAGGCCGCAGTGCCCCGGGGGGTTGTTTGCTAAGAGGAACCAGCAGGAAGCCTCCTAGGGACCGTCGTTTCTGAGGCAGCAGGCCCCTTGTCGGGGGAAGTGGGAAGCGAAGCCTCGCAGGTGTGAGGGCACAAAAGCCCCCACACGGGTGGGCGAGAACGGGCGTATTTCTAAGAGTGAACAGTTCAGCTTGGAGGGAGCAGAGACTACTGAAGGAGATTAGGAAGGAAGGCGGGTTGGGCACGGGAGGGGAAGGTGGGTGCTGTGTTCTGGCGGAGGCATCTCGGCAGCTGGAGGCCAGAGGGCGGGGCCGCAGCGAGCTGGTGTGAGCCTCACCTGGGGGCACTACTCAGAGATGAGCTCACCCGCTGCTGTCCCACAGCGAGCATCCCTCTCGCTCCCGTCTCTGTGTCATCACTGGCGAGTTGAATCATTGTCGTCGAGGGTGGAGGGGTGACCAGAGCTCTGCCAGGCCAGCTGGCCAGGAGGGCACCCCAGAAGGTAACGTCAGGCCCACACAGGGTGGGTGCCGGCGTAGGCAGGGGGCGGGGCGACCTAGGAAACACAAATGATGGCGTGGAACCGTCTTCCGCAGACAGAAGCCTTCAAGGGTAGATTAGCCAATGTCAACCCGCAAGTCCTGGGGGCATGTCAGCTGTTACTAACTCAGGTCAGTGAAACGGAAGTGGGCGGCGTCGGTATTTCCGAGCCCCAGAGACACTCTTGTTTGATAGGAGATTTCGTATTGTTATTAATCCGGATCTTAATGTGAAAATTCTAAGAATCTCAAAATGATTAAACTTCTGTAAAACTGTGTTTTATAGTAATTAAATAGCCTATTGGAGGAACTGTGTGTATTAATTTTCAGTTGCTGGGTAAAGAATTGCCACAAACCACGCGCACGTGTTACCTTACATGCAGTGTTGCGTTAGTCTCGGGCGACGAGACATTTCTGTAACTTCCGGAGTGGGCACCCCAGTGAGTCTGGCGCGACACAGTTATGACAACATCATTGACTGTATTCCCTATGCTGTACTTACCTCCTCGTGACTATTTTGTAACTGCTAATTTATACCTTCTCAGTCCCTTCACCTTACTCACCCAAGCCCCCAATACCGCCCCCAATCTGGAAACCATCAGTCCGTTCTCCGGGTCTGTGACTCTGTTTCTCTTTGCGCCTGTTCGCTTATTTTGTTCTTTAGGTCCCACATATCAGTAAAATCAGGTGTTCGTCTTTGTCTGACTTACTTCACCGAGCGTGATGCCCTCCAGGTCCGTCCATGCTGTCGCAGAGGGAGCGGGGCCCCTTTTCGCTGCCGAGTTGCATCCCACCGTGTAAACGTGCACCAGCTTCTTTATCGGCTCATGCGCCGAAGGGCCCTGGGGCTGCTCCCCGATCTCGGCCGTCGTAAGCATTAGGGAGCTGCTGGGACGGGGCGGCCGGAGGGGAAGCAAAGGCAGGGTCCTCACCGTGGCGGCCAAACGAAGGACTGAAGGCGGGAGGCCTGAAGCAAAGGAAGACGTCTCACCCGTTGGCCAGTTGTCCTGAGCGGGGTCGGGTAAGCGGGCCGGGCGTCCAGGACATCAGAAGCAAAGTAGCACGAGAGGCGGGCGAGTCCTCCAGCCTGTGCGGAGAACAGGAGCTTCTGCAATGACGTTACCGACTCCGGAGTGCTCCACCCGTCAGGAGCAGGAATCCGCGCAGGGAGGGGTCAGTCCTTGAGATCCTGTGGAGAAAGGAGGTCTCTATGACGATCGCACTAACTGGGACGAAGAACCTCTGCTAACCGAGAAAGCCCTTGTAGCCGTACATTAGTCCCAAGATTTAGAAGGGGGAAGTCAGCTAAGGTGTATAATCCTGAACCCCAATAGTCAGCATACTGAGATTAGCTGGGTCCCCTCTGGTAGCCTTGGCTCAAGAGTATAGAACAAACTTATTAACAATCTTGCTTACAACTTCATGGGCACCTCCTTGCAGCGTAGTGCTTGTGTGTGTTTCATAAATAAACTTGCACCTCATTTCCACTGTACCTGTCTGTCTCTTGCTTGAATTATTCTCCCGTGAGCAAGACAAGAACCAAGGCTGGGGCGGGGGCCTCCTGACGTGGGCCTCTGTCTCCCCACCGGTAACGTAAATTCTGTAGTGAACGTAGCGCTGCATATATTCTTTCGAAAGGCTGTTTGCAGCTTCTTAGGACGTGTTCCCAGAAGTGGACTCGCTGGGCCGTAAGGCAGCTGCATGTTTAATTTTCTGAGGAACCCCACACGGCTTTCCACAGAGGCTGCCCCAGTCTGCGTCCCCACCAGCAGTGCGCGAGGGCTCCCCGCCGCACCACGTCCTCACCAGCGCTTGTCATTGGCTGATTGATTGGTGGCAGCCATTCTGGCGGGTGCGAGGTGATATCTCACTGTGATTTCGATTTGCATTTCCCTGACCATCAGTGATGTTGAGCATCTTTTCACATGTCTATGGGCCATCTGTGCGTCCTCTTTGGGAAAGTGTCTGTTCGGGTTGTCTGCTCATTTTTTAGTTGGATTGCTTTTTTTTTTTTTTGGTGTTAAATTGTTAAAATCCCTTATATATTTTGGGTATTAACCCCTTCTCATGCGTATCATTGGCGAATATCTTCTCCCAGTCAGCGGGTTGTCTTTGCAGTTTGTGGGTTTCCTTGCTGTACAGAAACTGTTTCATTTGATGAAGTCCCATTTTTTCATTTTCTCTTTGTTTCTTTTGCCCAAGGTGATGTATCCAAAAAGCTGTATCGCTAAGAGCAGTGTCAAAGAGGCTTCCGCCTCTGCCTCCTTCTGGGAGTTTTATGGTTTCCAGTCTTGCATTTCAGCCTCTGGCCCCTTTCGGGCTTGTTCCGTGTGCGGTGTAAGAAGGTGGGCTGGGCTCATGTTTTCCCAGCACCGCTCACCGGAGACACTGTCCGCGCCCCACCCTGTGCTCTGGCTTCCTGCGCCGTGGATTGGTCGGCGTGAGGCGCGGGTTAGGCGTCTGCTGCAGAGCCAAACAGCCTCCCTCTAAGTCCGCGTCCCGGGCAACTGCCAGATGGCATTTCCCAGCCTCCCTGGCCGACACGCGTGGCCACGACCCTGAGCCCCAGCCAGCCGGGAGGACAGAGGTCACGGAGCACTTCAAGGCCCGCCCCCTTTGTCACGGGGACAGCCCTCAGGGCCGCAGGTGGCAGTCCGGAGAAGGGCTCTGAGGCTGGTCCTCCACCCGTTGGGCAACAGGAGGACTCCCGCTGAGTGTGAGCCATTGTACATTTTTCTCTGTTGGTTTTAGAAATCAAACTCTAATCGTTGTCTTAGGAAGGGTGACGCCACCAAGAACGTGGTGATTCTGGGAGGGGAAGCGCCTGGGGTGGGGGGCAGTTAGAAACGACCAAGCCATGTGCCATATCTGCCAGGCGGCCGGTGCTGCTGGGGGATCGGCGCCCGAGACAAAAGTCCCAACAGGAAACAGAGATTCATTATTTGCAAATTAAAGTCTGTTGACAGCACAGAACAGAAGACCCCTCGGATGGACAGAAATGTGAGAAAAAAGAGTAGGAGTGGAGGGCTGAGTCTGGGTCTGTAAGTCTGTCCTAGAGCAGTGGACGAGGAGGAGGGCCCAGGGAAGGGCCGAGACAGGAGGTTCGGTGACATAGGAAAATGGCAGAGACGGTGCGGGTTTAAACCTGATTTTGACCTTAGTTTGTCCCCAACGCGTCTTCCACCGACTAGCAGCACAGCGAGCCCAGGTCACAGCACCCCCGAACCCTGGCGCACGTCGGGGCACGCCCGCCACCGCGGGCCCGGGCATGACCGTTCGCAGCCCTGGAGCACCCGGAGGCAGCCGCCGACGCCCGCGAGCCAGCCAGAGCGCGGGAGCCCCAGGGAAGAAGCGCGGGCTCCGACCAGCCTGCGGGGACGTGGCCGGACCCGCCTCGGCCTGAGCGGAGGGCGGCATGTCACGGTCGGACCGTTCGTTTGCCTTGCTTTGTCGTCAGCATAACGTAACTTTTCACAGAAAAATATGGCTTGTTAACTCTTGCCTGAGGGAACTCAGTGTTTCACTGGTTTTTCCCCGTGAAACTGTCCAAATTCTCTAGCTTTCACTGGCCTTACGGGGGCAGCACCTCAGAGGCAGCCCCGCGAACCGAAAGGAAATGCCCGAGCGACCCGGCTGGGACCGGAGGTTCTCTCCGTAGCAGCCGCTCCAGCACAGGGGCGGTGAGTGCCGGCGTGCGCACAGCTTGAAAGTGGGGTCCCACGGTGGCGCGGTTCGGTTCGAGATCAGGAAATACAGACCAGTCACCCTGTTGTTAATTATAATAATGACGTGTGGGGACAGTCCTTACTTAAAGGAAGAAGCAACCCAGAGCAATAAAACTCTTTAAATTAAAGGTCAATGGCCCAGACATTTCGAAAACGAGAGAATTTTGAGTGGAGGGTGAAGAAATGAGCCTGTCTCTGTTTAACTAGCAGTAAGATGTTTCGTCCATCGTCCACGGTGGCTGAAAGAGACACCCGCAGGCAGAGAGGGACAGCATGCCCCTCGGTCAGCCGGCCCGCGTGGCTACGACCGCAGCCTTTGGGGCCCCCGGCCCAGCCCCCATCGCGACCGAGTGTCCCGGGTGTGGCGGCCAGCACCCCAGTTAACTCGGCTGGGCGGGGGATGGAACAGCCAGATGTGTTGCAGTTCAGGCCACATCTGCAGGCCACCAAAGCAATGCATGGCTACAAGCCGTCGGTCACAGAGCCACTCGAGGAGGCGAAGACGAACAAGGCGGACCGGTCGTCTGACGCCGCCGACAGGGCCTGGGAACTGTCTGAGCGGCTGGCTGTCCTGGGCAGACGTCTGCACCCTGCAACAGGACGGCGCCCCTGGTGCAGGGACGACGTCACATGTCCCCTTTGCCAGCGGACACCGCTCCCCACCCCAACTTTTTCACTCCGCGTGCCTCCCCCGGCGTCCAGCAGGCAGAGTCAGGGTTGTGGGAGCGACGGGACGGTCATCGCTCGTCCTCAGGCTCCTGCAGCCGCGGCGGACCCCCCGGCATTCAACTCACACTCGTACGTGATCTGCTGAAAAAAATAGCTCCAATTAGAAATTTAATTACACTGTCTGGGGGAAATGAAAACGGCAGTTTCTTTGAATTTTAGACATTCCGGAAACCTCCAAAGTGCTATAAATCTGCTAATTGATTTCTGTACCTGTAATGTTTGATTAGGTGTATTTTATTGTCTTCTTGGTTTTAATTAACCCCGGGCTTGTCAAAATGCTGCCCGTGACAAAGGATATATGATGAAGTGTGATACACTCCATTAACAGAGGCTGACTTTTGTCAGTAATTGGACTTATACACGAGAGTTATTAGAAATTAGCGCCCAGAAAAAAGAAACTGTACTTTTGGTAAGAACTTTCATCGGCAGCCATAAATCTGTGGCTTCGCCCCTACATGCCGGCGATAAGCAAATGGGAGTGACCGTCAGGCCTCGGGGGAGACCCGTCACTCACTAGAAGCCCCACCGATATTAAGGGCGACAGTACAGGAAGAATTATGAAGTCTGCGTGACAAGAGCTGAAGTGCCCCCAACATCCCTAACTGCTCGCATGAAGGGACTGGGTCCAGCGGTGGACATGAACGTGACCCCCAAGCTGCCGCCACCGCGGCTGACCCCCGGCAGGGACTCGATGGGCGTCGTGCCGCTGACGTCAGAATCAGCTCATCGGTGACCAGTGACCTTCTCCAGGTGATCAGGATGGTTTCAAAGTCGTTGTAACCATCACTTCTGAGCAAAGTGGTCAGTCCGGATTTGTCCGTTCAAAGCGGAAAGAGAGACACTTACGTGCCACCAGCTAATGCTTCCAGAACAAACAGGAGGACAAGCAGGCTCGTCCGCCTGGATGCTACAGTGGACTTTTGTTTTCTTTTAGGTCAGACGTGGCTGTCACTGTTGTATACCAGCAACAGTGTCTCGGTTTTCGGGTCTGCGAGGCCGACAGCGCCTCCGGGGAAGTTTCTGGTGAAAACTATTCCGCACAGATCTCCCGTCAGAACCCTGACCCCCTGCGTGTGGGACGCGACTTAATGTAATTAGTGCTCTGCCCGTCAGACTAGACAATTCCCGTGACGCCGGGGGGACCCGGGTGTTGGTGACCATCCAGAGGTGTGTGATCATGGGACTATGGCGGCAGGCGACCCTCTCTTTACTGAGTCAGAATTTCTGGGCCACTCCAGTGAACTCTGGGACCCCACAGCCCTCCGCCAGCGACACACCAGCATCAGCTCAGTCAGCGTCACTGCTGTCGTCACTCCCTCCCTCAGAGACACGTTCACCGGGCGCGTTTGCCACGGGCCGGGCACCGAGAAGAGACAACAGGGACCAAACGTTAATCACCCTCAGGAGTCTTATGGGGCTTTGTTTTGTTTCGTTTTTTTACTAGAAGGCATCCATTAAGTTAGGCAGAAATGGGCGAATTAATAGCTGGAAAACTTTTGGAATAGTGAGCCGATAGTCCTTTTTAAGAGGAAAGATATTTGCTAGAAGATCCCAATCTACGGGAAAGGCTGAAAGACGCGTTATTGGAGTGTCATGTAACAGACTCAGAATTTGGGGGGCCAGGTGGCCTTTTCCTGAGAAATCCTGTGCGTGCATCTTAGGAAGTGGATTCCTTCACTGTCAGCAACGCCCAACCCCCTACCCCTGACCACCGAGTTTTGGAAACTTATTAAAGAGAGTGAGAAGCAGATCTTCACCGGAAGTCCCACCTTCCACGTTCGCTGACCTAGTTCGGAGCATCAAGCGGCTGCTCAGCTTTTAAGGAGCCGGCGACTCTCTGGGGGCGGAAAGCGCCGTGCCAGGTGCCACGCACGCGTCCGGCCAGGGCTGGCTCAGCGTTTCCAGGCTCTGCGCTCGGCCTGCGGCTGAGGCTAGCAGCTCGCCGGCCTGTCCCCGGGGCCGCGGCCGTCCCACCAGGAGACCAGTCCTGCTTTATTTCATTTCGATTTGCTTTGAAAGCGCACACACACCCAAGTCCTGGCAAGTGCCGATGAGACCTCATCTGTTGACCTGGCAGCTGGTCCCATGGGGACGTGTGCGAACCCCGCCCCTTCCCGGGGGGGTTAGCGGGACCGCAGACAAGGCGACGGGGACAGGAGAGGCCGTGTCCTTAGGACTCCGGTCAGAGCTTTCCCTGCTCCGACCAAGGGTTTCAAAAACCTTCCACGGGAAAAACAGGTATATTCCGGCATTCAGGAAAGTTACAAAGTTCAAAACTGAGACGGAGTGAATTTCAAAGCAGGGAATCACCCAGGCTTCAGGTTGGTAAGGTGAGCCCCCCTTGAGGGTCTCACTGTGTGAGCCGATGGCTCTTTCGTGGCTGGGGATTTGCCGCCTAAGGGGGAGACCGTACACTTGGATCCACGTCTTGTCTGCAGCAACTAACCGCATGGAGTTTTTCCCAGAGCTGCGTTTCAAGGAATAGTTAAACGGACCACTCACATTTCCAAGGGAGGGGAAAGGGACCGCTGCTCTTGGCCAAATCCCGCCCACAGGGAAGGGGGTGAAAGAGGTCCTGTGAATGGTTCTCGACCTCGGGTGTCGCAGGCCCGTGGCCTCTGGGATTCAGGGACCCAGAGATACTTGTTTCCAGTCACGATGGACCAGAGACCTGATACCCACCACTACCCCACACTGGGGAGAATAAATGGACAGAGTAAAGTGATCTGATGCACCAGTCCACTCGCGTTATCATGTCGGCTTGGGGGCGGGGGACCCTAACTTACGCCCCAGTCCGCATGTCCGCACGGATGTGAGCGCAAGGAGCCCAGCCTGACAGATACCTCTGGGCGGTGGGCCACGTCCGGGGACGCTGGGAGGGGCAGGAAGCATGAGGGTACGATTCCAGACACGGGCAGGTTGCAGTCCGGTGGGAAAGACTTGGCTTTGTAAAGAGAGAATGCAGTGTTGTGACAGCCAAGCTAGAAGCGCACGCGCACACACCCCGGCACGTCATCAGCCAAGCCCGCTCTCCAGACGACACCCCGAGGCCAAGCAGACCTCGGGGCCACGTTGCCAATGATGAGAACACGCGCAGGGGTGGGGAACGGGGGCGCGTTTTGTAATTATCACAATGCATATGAAAAAACCTCTTAAAAGGCAGCACACCAAACCGTCAATGCTGTATTTCTGAACGGTAGAGTTACTGGTGAGTCTTCGTAGTCGGTGCTTCTTTTTTTTGTTTGTTTGTTTGTTTGTTTCCCACCAGCAGACTTTCTGTTTTAGAAGCAGATAAAAGTACTGAGCCTGAGCCTCTAGTGTCCTTGCCCAGAGGTGCGGCCGCAGCAGGTGGCCGGGGGTCTGCACAGCAGAAGCAGGACCCCATCTGGGCGGAGGACATGGTGCCTTCCAGAGCCGGTTCTCTCGAGACGGCGGTTGGTGGGGTCAGGAAGGTCTGGCTGAGTGGGGCCTCCCAGGCAGGAGGACGGGCAGGAGGGGACCCTGCTCGGTTTCGGGGAGAAATGCCAAAATGAGGGGGGCAGCCGGCGGCAAGGTGGGGACAGGAGGGCCTCGGCTTCTGCTGTCTGAATGTGAGCCATGAAAAGTCACGCCTGGTGCCTCCAAACGTACAGCTGCACGATTTTGAAAGGGGTTCCCTTTCCGGGCTTTACAAGGACTGAGTTTGGTCTTCTGGGCGCTGGTGCTAAAGGGGGGCCTTTGCCCGGCTGCGGTCGAGCTCCCCGACTCGCAGGGGCGCAGCGGGAGGCTGACGGCTGTGTCCCCTGCACCGGCCACCCTCCCCCTTCGGGGCAGCGTCTGGGCAACCGCCTGGCGGTGGAAGATTCTCAGAGCAGAGTGATTAGCACCTGCTGAGTAAGTTTTGGGCTATAAAACCGCAATATAGCTGTCACAGTTCTAGTGACAGCAGCCCATCCTCTGTGTTTCCCAGCAAAGTGCTTAATTGAAATGAACGCCTGGATATTTGAATTCCTGGAGCCCGTCGATTCGCTGGTTGTTTATGACTTGCTGGGGCCGCCCTGTCCCCAGCACGACGTGGGCTGTGGTCCCACATGTCAGCAAGTTCATGGACCCTGAAAACCGGGCTCACAGCCTCGTCACGGAGATAAAGACAACGACGCATGTGGGGGCTGCAGTGAACCGAGACCTGACCCCCCAAAGAGCACCTGGGCGCACACCCCCGGCTGCGCCAGTGCCCCCGCTGTCCTCAGGGTCCTAACTCATCCCCCTTCTATGAAGGCCAAGTAATGCCACATCCTTGCCCCTCGATTCCCTTCTTTTATTTCTTAGAATGGTTTTACTTTTCAGTGACATCTGACGTAGAGCAAACACCATGTCAGCTTCAAGGTACCACGCAGTGGTTAGACATTTCTGCACCTTTCGGCCGAGGGAGGTCTCGTTCTGCTGCAAGTGACGGCGGTTGGCCGAGGGCGTTCGTGGACCTCTTCCTCTACGTGTCCATGGCTTCGCGGCTGTGGGTGGAGGGCGCTGAAAAACAGTATTTTTCTTTCGGTGATGAAGGGACTTTCGCTTGGATGCTCATCTTAGCAAAGAGAAGGCACAGGGCACCCGCTGTGTTTGAGTCCCAGATAAAAGACGCGCTCAAATATGGGCGCCCGTCACTAAGACGTCCCTCGTGGTCCATCTGAAGTTTGAATGTGACCGGCTGTCCCCGTATTCTTTGAGCCCACCTAAGCTCCACGGCTTGGCTGGGCTGCCAGATGCCCTTCTTCAGACACAGGCAGGATGATGGGTAGGCGCGGACCCCTAGGTGGCTCTCCGACCCTCATCTGTCATCGAGATCAGTGGCAGAAGACTCCCCACGTGCCATGAACTTGGGAATGTCAGGATGTCCCAGAGGCGACCACGGATTCAGGAGGTGGCCCAGGACGTCCCAGGCGTCTGTGACCCTCAGGACAGGCATGACAGGGGCCTGCCTGGGGCCAGGTGGCGATGTCCCTGCATCCACCCAATTAATAGCAACACCCTCTGTCCCGCCCGAGAATGAAGCCACTGAATAGAAAGTGTGACCCAAACCTCATCACTGGCGGAGATGGGCGAAGAAACACGGTACATGGAGGCCGGGCGCCGACTGCCTGAGACGGGGGTTACCTGGCGGAGATTAACGGCGCGGGGTTGGTTAGGAGCTTTTCTACCCCAGAGCACCTCGTCGCTTAGAGCCCCTAACCGTTCCGGCTGCGGCCCCGCCGCCAACATGCCCTGGGCCCTCCGCCTTCGTCTCCCAGTCCAGGCAGACCCGTCAGGACACTCACTGATTAACCTCAGCGTTCACTTTAGATCTTTTTGTTGTGTGAATAGTCCGCTTGAGCCCATGGTCTTAGGAAGGACGGGGACGGGGTCACTAGCTTCGAGCACAGGGAAGGGTTGACAAGGGCCCGGCCGGCTGTCGTCAAGTCGCCTGTGAGCCACAGAAGGAGAGTGAGCCGTCGGGGTGTCTGCAGAGCCGGCGGGAGCTGGGGCTCAGCGCTGGGGGCCGCACCTGCCTGTCCGGAGTGGTGGCCGTCCCGACAGGGGCAAGGCTCTTCGGCCATTCGAGCTCCAGTGCCCAGAGCCGTCTGCCTGCTCTGTCCTGTGGGTGGATGTGACGAGACGTCTGAATGACCTTCCACACGGCCCAGCTTCTCGGCGGAGGCCGCGCAGGAAGGTTGCTTCCCCTTCCTGAGTCCTCGGGCTGCCGCCCCCCGAGCCGTCGGAGCAGCCAGGTTGGTGGTGGCTCGTCCTAGCAGGTCAACAACGCAAACCTCCCACCGCGCATCCGGACGTTTTCTGCAGGGCAGAAAGGAGCCCCAGTGCGCAGCCCAGGAAGGCTGTGAATGCTGCCCGACGCAAAACCGTAAATTTACTTAAAACGTATGAGATTTTTTTGTGTGTGTGACTACGTGTCGCGACGTATTTAACGTGTGGTCAAGGACAGCTCTTCTTCTTCCTGTGTGGCCCAGAGACGCCCAAAGGTTGGACACCCCTGGTTCTCTGTGCCTTTCAGAGCGGGGTCATGGTTCAGAAACGCTTACTGCTCCATTGTGAGCCCCTGTGTGGACAGCCTGGTGCCGTCACCTGATGTGGCACAGGAGACCCCGGCGACCCTCGCGGAGCCCTTGCTGTGGCCCTCAGTGGGGACCTGTGCCTCCCTGCTCTCCGGCACCCATTGTCCCGAACTGAAGCCCAGCTGGGAGAGGGCCCAGCAGGCCCGCGGGTTGGCCCCCAGCACTGCGAACCTGGTGCCAAGCGCTGCCCCACCTTCAAAAATCTGCAGCGAGCACGGGCCGTTTGGTGTGTTTTTAAAAATTCAAGTTCTTCCCCATAAAAACGAGCCTCTGCTCTGTCCTTGCCAGCAGTGCAGCGGCGTCCAGCTGGCGGGCGGCTGGCCAGGCTTTGCGGCGGGCGGCTGGCTCCCGGCGCCCCTCTTCTGTCCGACCCCCTGTTTAATAGACAGTCACAGGCTCTTTGAGTGCCAGGGCCTTGGAGACAGCAAAGAATGACCAGCAGCAATTTTAGGACAAAGCCAGCCCGAACGAGCTCAGCGAGATTACGCCAAACCAAGCGTGGCACCTCGTACTTGCGACACGGACCGCAAACCCAAACCCCCAGCAATTGCTCGGCTCCTCCCGACAGCGGCCTGTTCGACCCCTGACCTGTTTGTGAAAATCCGCACACCGTCTACCAAAGGGACACCTCGGGATTGCAAACTTCTGTTCTGAGGACATTAAATAAATTATTTCTTTAAGATCGTATGGCAGAGCTATAATTAATTAAACCCACCACGATATTACGGCAAAATAATTTCGCTTTTCTAAAAAGGTAAATGTAATTTGCCGATCTGGTATTTGGAAGAATGCTTTGCCCAAAATCAATTCCTTTAGTTTCTAGAGAATAGAAACGAGAGGCAATCTCATTTTAATTATATCTCTTTATTGCTAACAAAGGAATGATTTATGCAATTAAATTAACTGGCTAGAAAATTATTCTCAGCTGGGCTGCCCTGCTTCTTTGCTCTGTGAATTGCAGGCGCTCACACTTTCGTGTGCAGATTAATTTTTCTGATATGCAAACAATGCCTCTTGTGTTCGTCTTTCCCATTTTTTTATTCAGAAGGCCCCTTTTCTTCTTGCCAATGACATGAATAATATTTGTTGAACTGCTTGGCTCTGAATAGTTTTTCTTTTTTTTTTTAATGTTAAAAAGATTAAAAAAAAAAAAAAAGGCCTTTTCTTTCCAGTCTCATTACTCCAGAGCAGAGCGGGGTCCCGGTCTTATCTGTGGTCCTGGGAAAGCAGCAAATCGCAGAAAACGGCGAATGTGTCAGAGCTGCGCTGTTGGGCTCGGGTCCGGGGCCCCCAGAAGGTGTCGGTGAGCAAGTGCTTCAGGGACCAGCTCCCCTCATCGTTCCTCTTGTCCCTTGGCCTCCCGCACCTGTCCGAGGCCTTCTCTGTCCCCTTTAGCTGCTCCCACTAAATGGAGCGAAGGGCAGAGGTGCGCACCCCGAGCCACGCCTGCGTGGTGTTAGGGATGCGTCACACAGGCAGCAAACGCGTGAAGAAGCTCACAGACACGATGAAACAAGAAACGTAGTTTCAGAGCAAGGGTCCCCCGAGAGCAGCGGGGCTGGTCATCATGGGGGGGACAGCTAGGGCAGCAAATTGCGAATCTCTTCTTCGATTATGAATCAGGTGACGGCACACGGTTGTCATGGTCGTTTGCAACATAGTGGGCTCGTCTAGTCCTGAAACAGAATGTCTTTCGTAAAGGAAATCCCATGCCTTCATGTTCAACCAGTAAGTCAAGATTTCAGTTACTGAACGTTACAGCCCCGAAATGGGTGGCCCTCAAAGATTCGCAAAGCCGCGGGGAAGAGGCGATTGGGTGTGTGTTTTAGGGAGACCTGCGTGGGGCTGTGCAAGTGCATTCGAGGACGGGGGTGACTTTATCATCTTGTCGGCAGACTGGGCCCATTTCCTAAGTGAGCTGCTCACCGTGGGGTGGCGCTCTCAGGACGAGTCAGCTCGCCCTCAGCTTTCAGAGTGGCGTGGAATCTGAGCTAGAAACCCGGAGAGAAACATCGATGTGTGAGAGAAACATCCATTGGTTGCCTCTCACACGCCCCCAACCAGGGGACCTGGCCTGCAATCCAGGCATGTGCCCCCACTGGGAATTGAGCCGGTGACCTCTCGGTTCATAGGCCAGCACTTAGCCCACTGAGCCACACCAGCCAGCGCTGAACTTCTAAATTCTGAGATGCTAATTAGAGCCTGTTTCGACCTAAATACGTGGTCTCGCGATTCTTTCCCGCACTTCCACATTGCTCCGGTCAACGTATCATGTTCAGCTTTGATGTTTCAAATCTGTGGCCCCCAGTGGCAGTGTGGACGGGAAGACAGCAGCGTCCCTCCGTCGAGGGAGAGCGCCAACTTAATGGAAGTAGGTGGCAGGGCCCGAATTTGAAATGGAATTGCATATAAAACTTTTCTGCTCATTCTAAAAATAGGAAACCTCCCGTTCAACTAAAAGCAGTATTAACTTCAGCCCGCAAAGCGCGTGTTTCAGTTTCTCTGGCTTTGACCTAAAACGGACTGGCTCCTTGAAACGTGGCCGTTGCACTTGCAGTTACACATTTGTAGCGAAGTAGCCGGACTCATGAGGTGACTGAGGTCTGTCCTGCAGGGGGCGTCCTCCAAGGCCAGGCTCGGTCTGTCCCGCGTGCCGGCGCCCGAGCACTGCTTTCACTCTGGCAACCAGCGTTCCTGTTTACGCAGCCCCGACAGTCATTTTCAAGGAGGTTTTGGGGAAAAAAAGCGCAGACAGGAAGCCACTGGCAGATATGCTGATGTTCAGGGCGACTGTGGGATTACGTCCCCAGCCCCGCGGCCGCGCTGCTCGGTCGCAGGAGAAGCAGCTGTCCCTTACACAAACGCGAGTGTCTGGACTTCACCGAGTGCTTGAACGAAACGCGGCGACAGGCCCCGCGGGCCACCGCGTCTGGCAGATGAGGACGTGTGAAAAAGTACAAGATAATGACACAAATTATAGTGAAAATAATAACAGAAAAAGGGAAAAGCTGGCAGTTTAAAAGGTGTTAGGGCTGTAAGAGACCCAAAACTAAGTATTTTCCAGGAAAACCATAAACCAAGGGGAGAAACGTGCAAACAGCAGAAGCGCGAGGTGTGAGGAAATGAAGGGAGGCCGGTGTTGCTTCGACCCAACCCGGAGATGTGACGAGAAGGTGCCAGTCTGGGTTAGGCAGGGGCCTGAAACGCGTGCGGGCCGGCTTGGCCCTGTGAGGCCACACCGGGCCCTTGGTGTGTCGGCGATGGCCTGGCTGTGCCCTCACCCAGGGAGCAAAGCAAACAGACTTTAGCATCATCAGGTTGTTAGGTTCAAATGGCTTGATACACGTTTGTGTCCTGCCGTATATGTTTAAGAAAAATAACGCGCACACTGAAAGAATATTTTTTGTCGTGCCCTTAAATAGCTAGCTGTTAACTGGGGCGCGGGCCTGCCGTGGGGGTTTTCAGCCCACGAGGCAGTCGGGCCTTCGCCTCCCTCATTTCTTCTTCCACAGTGGTTTTCAGGTGATAGCGGCTCATCATCACGGCCGACACTTGGAGCCCGCTGCAGGAAGATGCTGGAAAGCAGGCAGCGTGGCTCGCGTGGGACCAGTGAACTGCCCCAAGCCGGTGGTTTGCAGTGGCGTCCAGCAGAGAGCCACTGTCACCACTTCCTTTGCAAATTTAAAGTGCCCCTTGGGGGTTGGGTTCCCTGCAGCCCCTGGAGCGCTGTTTGAAAACCCAGAGACCCTGGAACAAATCACTGAGGGACCTAATTTGCACATTAGCGTACCTAAGGCACTTGCAGGGGCGGGGTCCTGCCTGGGAGGCAGCGAGGGGGTGTGGCAGCTTGGCCAGGTGGGTGACAGTGACGGATAAGAGGGAGACATGGAACCCGACACAGGGCCAAGGGCAGCTGGTGATTCTCCTCGGCGTTTGCTCATATGCTGACCGTCCCGCTGGGGTCTCACTGGTTCCCCCGTAGTCCTCGTTCATTTCGCGCATGGTAACACGATCCTGAAAGGGTCTGGCTTTACCACGGGGCCAGGAAGGTAACAACGCCGTGGGACACGCCAGTCTGAAATTCAGGAGAAATGGGATGAATGGAATTAAATCGGCAAAACGTAGAAAGGTTGCTTGGAGGTTTAATTTGTGATTGAAACCAGTCCTGGGTCAAGGGCAGAAGCCTGGCGATCACACTTCAGGGAGGACAGAGGGGACAGCCTCACAGGACAACAGTGAACAGGAGCAGACAGAGTGAAGGGGGCCAGGAAAGGGGGACCGAGACAAAGGGAGGGCGCATGGGATGTTGGACGGGAGGTCGAGACTTAGGTGTCCAGGGAACTCTGGTGACCAGTCATGTCTCGGGGGCCTCACAAGCTCGGTGAGTTAATCTGAACAGGATGATGGTGCCGTGACGGGCAGGGAATGGCAGCGAGTCACAAGTATAGATCAGGTGTTTTAGAAATTTGGTTGTGAAAAAACAAAGCTGTAGCTAAAGGTGGAGAGCGTTCCAGAGGGCAGGAGGGCTTCAATTTTTTTAAAGATGAGACAGGGTCATAATTATATCTGTATCTGGCCTCATAAAGACCTTTCTATCAATTATAATTCTTCGGGTATTTTTTGTAAGGCGGCGAGAAGTGATAAGGAAGGTTGCATTTCTTAGAAAACAGGCTTTCTTTTTAAAGGAAATCTAAATTAATGGAAAGACATCACATGTTCTCGGGTCTGAAGATTAACATTATTAAGAAGGCAGTGTCTCCAAACGGATCTAGATTCAGTGTAGGGTCAGAGTACCAGCTGTCTGTCATCCCCCAGCCCTCCCCCCGACAACCATCAGCTCGTGCTCTGGATCTATGAGTGTTTCTATCTTGTTCGCTCACTTTTTTCTTTCCATTACACACGTAAGTGGAATCTTATGGTATCTGTCTTTGACTTATTTCACTTAATATAAGCCCTCTATGTCCATGCGTGTTGTTGCAAATGGCAAGATTTCATTCTTTTTTATGACTGGGTCGTATTCCGTTGTGTAAATGTACCGCATCTTCTTTATCTATGTCCATTGATAAGACACTTGGGCTGCTTCCATGTCTTGGATGTTGTAAGTGATGCTTCAAGGAACATGGCATTTATAGCTTTTTGAATTAGTGTTGTTTTCCTCACATAAATGCCAAGAAGTAGAATTGCTGGGTCGCGTGGTAGTTCGAGTTTTAATTTTTGAGGAAACCCACCCTGCTTTCCACAGTGTCTGCCCCACTCTGCGTTCCCACCACCAGTGCACTCGTGTCCCTTTCTCCATACCCTCGCCAACACTCATTTATTGATTTATTGATGGCAGCCATTCTGATGGGCGTGAGGTGCTATCTCGTGGTTTTAACTTGCATTTCCCTGATTAGTGACGCTGAGCATCTTTTCATATGTCTATTGGCCATCTGTGTGTCCTCCACCACATCTCTGGGGAAATGTCTGTTCAGGTCCCCTGCCCATTTCTTAATTGTTTTTTTTTTTTGTTTTTTGTTTTTTTTTGGTATATTGAGTTGCCTGAGTTCTTTATGTTTTGGAAATTAGCTCATCAGATGTATCATTGGCAAGTATGTTCTCCTGTTCAGAGGGTTGGCTTTTCATTTTGCTGATTTCCTCTGCTGTGCAAAAACTCGTTAGTTTCAGGTATTTCCAATTATTTTTGCTTCCCTTGCCAGAGGAGTTATATCCAAAAAGATGAAGAGTGGTGTCACAGGGTTCACTGCCTGTGTTTTCTTCTAATTTCATGGTTTCATGTCTTACATGTGTCTTTAACTCATCTCGAAATTATTTTTGAATATAAGAACATGGTCCAATTTAATTGCTTTCCACGTCTGTCCGGTGTTCCCAGCACCACCTCCTGAAGAAGCTGTCTTTGCGGCGCTGTGCGCCCTCACCTTGGTTGCAGACTGAAGGCAGAAGCAAGGGTTTATTTCGGGCTCTCTAGTCTTATCGGTCTGTTTTTATGCCAGTGCCATACTGCTTTGATCGTTGTAGCTTATTATATAGTTCGCTATCAGGGAGCATGCTGCCTCCACTTTGCTCATAAAATTTCCTTGGCTATCTGGGGTCTTCTGTGGCTCCATCTGAATTTTGGGATGAGCTGTTCTGGGAATGCAATTTGTGTGTTCATGGAACTACTCTGGGGGCAAGGACATTTTAACAGCAGTAGCCCTTCCGACCCGTGAGCCACATAAGCCCTTCTGATTTATTTCTATCTTGTTTAATTTTTCTTCGATGTCTTACAGCTTTTAGAGTGTAATCTTTCACCTCTTTGGCTCAATGTGTTCCTAAGTATTTTATGATTTTTGATACTATGACTGTAAGTGGGGCTGTTTCCTTAACGTCTCCCTCCAACAGACATTCCTGGTGAACAGGGACACGGTGATCTCTGGGCCGCCTTTGACAAGGGGGCAGGAGACAAGTCATGAATGGCTGCACAACTTTATTGTAAGTCAGCACAAGCCTACAGCGAATGCATCACCCTCTGAAACCACCACCCAGGAGCACGCAAGAAAGGAGCGAGGTAACACTGTTTGGTGCTTCTGATACTTCCATTCACTTTAACCTTCAGTTACAAACAAAATTAAACCAGGGCCAGCTAGCTCCAAGGAGACGGGCCACGCGCCGCTCAGACGGGCAGCCTGACCATCCTCTGCGTCAGCTCGGCCACCTGCTCCTCCAGCGCAGCGCAGCCGTCCTGCGTCGCCTTCTCGATGCCCTCGTGGTATTTCTCCAAAGCCCCTTTCAAGGCCAGAAATATCTCCTAAGAGGAAAACGAGGCGCCATCAGTTCACGCGGTGACCCAAAAGTAAACAGGAGCTCCAAGAACGGCGACCCATATGTACTGACACTATACTCTTCCAAGGCCCAGTGTCCTCTGCGCACGCACACGTGTCTACTCATTGAGAACCTGTTCTGCGAGCCAGACAGACACACAGAAAAGTCAAGTCTGCTCCCAAGCAGGGACGTGGCACAATGGCTTGGATTCCAAGACAGTAAGAGCATGCTTTTAACTTTCAAGAAAACATTTTTACTTTGGCGCTTTCCCTGCACACCAGGGTGACCACGCCTAGGTCACCGGAAGCATCTAGACCTGACTGTGTGTGTGCCCCGGTCTCGGCGCGGAGACATGGGAACGGATTCACTGTGAAACCGGGGGGCCTGCACCGCTGCCCCGCAGACTCGTCCTAATCCACCAGCCAGGCAGCTCCATAAGCAACAGTGTCTGCGTGCGTGTCCGTATGGATGTGCAAAGAATTAGGACAAAATAAAAGCGCAAGTTTTTACACTGAATACAATTTTCTCTGTCTCATACTTACCAATGCAGTTTTGATTTTTTAAAAGGAAAACACATCAAATGGCTTTTTTTATTATTATTGATTTGAGAGAGAGAAACATCAGTTGGTTGACCGGCTCATTGATGGACTCACCGCTGGACTCTCGCGTGAGCCCTGCCGGGGGATGGGACCCTCGGCCCTGGCGTGTGGGGAGGACGCTCTAACCAGCTCAGCTGCCTGGCCAGGGCCATTTTTGGATATTTCATTATTCATTTTTCTTACACAAAATTCTCAAAGCTTGCCGCAAGGAAGAGTGGGGTTCGGAGAGGTCACAAGAGGGGTTCTGCCCCTGAAATAAGATAGCGGCCCTCTCCCAGTGGGAGTGAAGGGCAGCCAGCAGTCTAGTGTTCTCGGCTGTAAGCGTCAAGCCGTCCGGTCGGTCTCAAGCCTGTACTTCGGCCGCTGCCCGTCTCCGTTGCACTCAGCGCAGACGCCAACTCTAAGCCCAGGTCGGAGTGCGGCGGGTGCAGCAGGCATGCGTGTTCCGGGAGGACACGGCCGGAGGCGCCGCCATGCGAGGCTGGGGCCTGCTGGAGGCGAGCCCTCGCCCGAGGTGCACACACGGGGCTGAGGCCCTGACACGGAAACATGTGTCTCTGCAGACGTGCGAGCGATTCACGAAGCTACGCCTAAGAGGGGCTAGGGCTGTCTGAAGCAGCCGTCACAGAGCGCCGCCCTCCTGCAGACCTGTGCCCAGGGCGAGAAGCTGATGGCGCATGCCCCGCCCGGCAGCCGTGACATCCCCAGTGTGTCCCAGGTAACAACTCAAACATATTTAACACTTGAGGATAAGAAACAAAACACCTGGGATCCTTTATCAGGAAAAATGCGGATGTTTGTTAGAGGACATTACCCGATCGCTACAAAGTTCATTTATCAAACAAACCCAGAGCCACTATGGGTCCCCAACTCGGAGGGCTGGCTGCTCTCGGGAAGGCCACTGGGGGACTGAGGGGTCTGCGTGCGGCCCAGCCAGTGCCCCGAAGGGGGGCTGCAAAGGGCGACCACAAGCAGACGGCCCGACACAAAGGACCTTGTAAACTCGAGAGACGCCCGGGGGTTAATTTCTAATCAGCACTCACCTGGGACTTCAGTTTCTCCCTCTCAGTGGTATCTTTTAGTTGCTGGATCGCAAATTTAATTTTTTGGATTTCTTGATTGATTGTGGTTATTCGCTCATAAACAGCACCTCTTTTTTCTTGAACTTTATTGCAATCTCTAAAGAAAATGGAGACAGCCAAGTTAAAATTTCCCTTCGGCATCTAAAAAGGCAAAAGTCTCACTCTGACTTCCATCCCCAAGTGGCTCTCGTGTCTGGCACCCCGCAGCCTCTTCTCTAGGCCCAAAAGCGAGCAGCTGAAGACCGCTGAGCAGGGCTACGTGGTGCCGGGCACCCACGGGCCACGCGGGGTGTGCAGTCACAGTCCCCGCCTGGTGTGCACCGTGCACGCTGCTGGCGGGCCCATGAGAGTGTCGCAAGGCGGCTTGGCCACAACCCTAAGCTACTAGGCTCTGCCCTTAGCTTCATCCACAGGAGGGAGAAGAGAGCAAAGGAATCCACCCCACGGCCCCTAACGCACCTTCGAGAGGCTCAACAGTGGCATCTCAGGCACACCCGGGGCCTCGACTGCTCTAACCACACTTTCTGAGGGTGGTGGGAAGACGACTCCACCCAGGAAACCTTGGCAAACCGGCCAACTACGAAGAATGCTTAGCACAGCACAGTTCTTATCTGATTACAAAAACAAGATGTTTTCTCAAACCACAGGTGCTACAAGGCCCCAGCTGCACTAGGAGGTGGACTGGCCAGGCGACATGGCGGAGCCCCAGGCCCTCCAGAGAGTTACGCAGATTTCGGAACTGCGACCCCCAGAAGGAACACCCAGCGTGTCGTGAGACCATGGCTGCCGTGTCTGTGGCGGCCACCTCCAGGCAAAGTGCTCTTCTGCGACCAGACACACTCTGAGCTCTCGGGTGAACTCCCCTGGTTTGCCCAGCCCGTCCCACCGAAGGCAGCTCCGTACTCGATCACCGTGCGCTTGTACCGCTTGACGTCCTCGTGCTTCCTGGTGATTCGGAACTGCACAGCGGCAAGCTTCTCCTTCTTCGCGTTCACCAGCCTCCGCAAGGAGTTCTCTTCAGCCTTTAGTTGCTTCAGCGCCGACTCCCCGCTCTCGATCTGGTCCTCCAGGTTCAGGTTCTGTGTGCCATGAGGAGGACAGAAAATCACACAGCCGGGGGGACTCACACACACAATGATCGACTACTTTCTGCAAGAGCTACAATGAGACACGATTCCGAAGTGAGACTGGGCTGTTTAAACCCTGCTCCCAGAGAGGAGCGCAGGCTGCACAGCGGGGACACCAGGATGGCATGGGGCGTCTCGTGTCACTTCTGCAGGCAAGGACTGGGGCAGGGATGCATATGAGACCCATCGCGAGGCAGGGACAGGGGGCCCAGAGGGGTCAGGAGTGGGGACATGCACACTGACCGCGGACTCTCGAGGGCAGACTGGGGCAAGGGGTGTGCGGTGGGGACCAGACACCTTGGGCAACATCACACTCCAGCCCCCGTTTGCCTCACAAAGGAAACCTCTCGTCACATGCACAGTGACCGACCCTGGCAACAGGCAGGTGAGGATGGAAGAGGTGAGAAGTGAGAGGATTTTCAAGTTTACAGCCCAAGAAACAACTAAGGCGGGCCCTGGCTCTCCACCACAGGGCAGGCGGACACGGTCGGCAGCCTCTTCAGATCCCGGGCCAGGCCAGGCGCCTCTCGGGACCCTGTGCTCGCTGCTCAGAGGGGCATGTCCACTGCTAGAAGGAGTTAAAGCCTTCCCCTTTCCTGAGAGCTGGGGCGAGGCGCCATCAGGGACGCCACTGCCCCCCGCCGGGGCTGAGGCGGGCCCTGCCGAGCTGGCGGGGGAGCCTCTTCCCCCCGGCACAGGGGCCAAGCTGTGGGACTAGAGTGGGCCCTGCCTTTCCCTGGGAAGCGGCACCAAAGACTCAAGCTAATCCCAGGAGCCGACGTGACTGATTCCACCAGAGGACAGAACGAACCTCCTTCAAGACGCTGGCCAGTCTCTCCCGGTTCCCAGCCAGGTCCTGTATCTTCTTCTGGTACAGCTGCACCTCCAGCTGGCAGGAGGGCAGGCCGTCCACCGAGTCGCGGTAGAGCTCGTACTTCTCCATCACCTCTTCCTTTGAAAGGAAAAGCAAGAGCCCGGCTTGGCAAAGGCTGCAGTGGGTTGCAGTTGGCTCTGCGGGCACGTCCGAGTGCCAGGGAGCAGGGCCGCTCCGGGCCGGGCCAGGAGCAGAGCACCGTCGGGACACATGTCCCAGCACCACACGAGCGTGACCTCTCACCGCTCGTGGTTGACCTGCCCAGGGTATTCACGATGACCCGGAAAGACTCCACTTCTGCCAACCCCCCAACCACTCCCAGTGACCCTGGGCAGCCGCATCACCAGTCATTAACGTAATCTTAGTCCTCTGTGTAAAGACAACGGCTCCAGCTCATTTATTTTTTAAGAAAAGGATTACTTCCTCTTCTAAAATCAGAGAATCAACACTGCTGACCGCAACCGCCGTGACAAGGGCTCCTTCCCTGCCCACCTGCCCGCCCTTGGCCTGCGGCCCCTCCTCGGGGGGCCCCTCCCGGGCAGCCCCTCTCGGGCTCACTGGTCAGCCCGCTGCTGCGGGTCCCGGCTGGACCCCCTTTACCCATCACGTGCACGACACGCGTGCTCACAGCTGCGCTGTCTCTGTGGCCTTTGGGTTTCCAAGCTTCATTTTAAAAAGCCAGCCCAGACCAAGATTATACAAATGTTCTCCTGAAATGGCGAAATTTTTATATTTAAATGCTTAACTCAGTTCACTAGGATTTCTGTCAGGGGCGCCGGGCAGACCCAGCTCCCTCTGCTCCTACGTGAGGGGCCATCGGAGCCAGGGCTCCTGGCCGAACGGCCCGCTCTTTGCTGAGTGCCCGCGCCTCTCTTGGGGCTCGTCTCTGCCCTCCTACCACTGTCTAGTCCCGTGTGATGATTTTTAATAACCAGGACACAACTTCAGAGATGAGCCGGGAGTCTTTCAATCAACAGTTCACAAGCCTTGCCACATGAAAGATGCCGCGTCATTCACCCGCTTCTACTGTCCCACCCGACCCCACCCTCCCTCGCAGCGGCCCACACTCATCAGCACACAGATGGTACCCACCTCTTATCCTGCACCCTGGGCCCCCAGCCTCTGCCCGTTTCCCACCGTCTCAGGCCTCATGCGGGTCCCCAGAACACACCCTACGCCTGCTGGCCTCAGCGGACCCACACGCTCCGCACCCTCTGCCCCGCCCAGCTTCCCGGGCGCCCCGCCCCCTGCAGGGGTCAGTGTCGGTGCCACAGGCTGAGGCAGGCTCCCCCCTTCCAGACTGGACCGCACTCTCTGCTACTTTGTGTGTTTCTCTTTGTGGTGCTTTAAAAAAACACACACACACACTTTATTTTCTGGAGCAGTTTTACGTTCACAGCAAAACTGAGCAGAAGAGACAGATTTCCCACGTACGCCCTGCCCCCCCACGCAGGCCCCGCAGGGCTTCACTGTACACGTTAGCATTTGCTACTTTGTTGCCGTGTTATATAAGCATAATGTGCATTGCTCATATAATGTTATATAAACATGTCAACATAACAGCGAATGTTAAGCCTTCCTCCCTTGAAATCAAGCACCCGAGTCTCAGGAGGACCGCCCAGGGCAAAGCCTCAAAAGCGCGCCACGTGAGTGAACGGGCGTCTCGAAATTCTACTTCTTCACCCTGAACCCGCTTCAACAAATTAAAGATGGGAGCAACATGCTTAAAAGAACGAGGGGCACAGATAACCTGGAAATCAGGAAATTAATGAGTGATTAACAAGAGTTGTTAAAAAGAAACTTAATAAAAGAAAAAGAAAACTCACCCTGGAATTTTTAAGCTTCTGGACGGTATCTTTCATTTTCTCTTTATAATTCTTTAACTTTTCTGGAGAATCCACAATTTTGGTTTTCAAACTCTCTTGTACTTCTTTCAGAGAGACGGCGGAGAGTTTCAGTTCATTCTGCGGAGAAGACATCCGTGTCAGCTGCGACAATAAACTCAGCGGCTGCCCTCATGGTGATGGACGAGAGCGAAGTGGGGTCCCGCTCTGTGCGTGGGGGTGAGGTCACGTGCCGGCCCCGCTTCCTGCCTGAGAACAAGGTCCTCGGCGCCACACGCAGGGCCGTCCCTCCCGTCCCTTGACCAGCATCCTGGCCACACGAGTGCTATGCTGGGGCCGGGTCAGCGTGTCCCCCTGGGCTGCCCAAGTCTGTGAGTCCCTGGGACCCTCCCGACCTGCCCCAACCCTGTCAGTGAGTGGTGCAAGGACGGAGCCACTGGGGATGTGACCAGTCATCTTGCCCTCCCAGGACCCAAGCAAAGTGACAGCACCAAGCAGGTGCTACGAAAAGTCCAGTTAGTTTAATTTTAAGGGAAACAGACGCAGGAGAGACAAGCAACTACGGTGCACACAGTCATGTGCCCCTCCGCACAAACTCTCCATCCTCCACGCTGCCGCCACGAGAAGGTGCTCACCAAGCGCTTGGTCTTCTCTAGAATATCGGCCTTCTTCTGGGCGTTTCTCTCTTGCAGCAGTATCTAAGGAAAAAAGCAAACAACTGTTTTCTAATGATTCAGGACGAGATTTGAGTGTGGCCTCCCAGGCTTTCTCATAAAACAGAGATAGGAGGGGACGGGCCAGACCAGGAGCCCCGGCGGGCTCAGGACCCGCCGGCCCCGACTGAGCAGCGAATCCTCAGAAATGCACAAACGTTTACTTCCTGACGACTCGGTGGTCCCAACTGAACGAAAAGTGCTAATTTTCTTTCATTTTAAGTACACAGGACGTCCAGGTTGATGTGCATGCCCGCTGGGCCCTCAGAGCCACACACCTCAGAAGCAGAGCCCACTGGCACCCTCGTGTCCTGCTGCACGGGGACCGCCGCATAGTGCTTGCCGTTCGCCACAGCGAATCCAAAAGCCCAGGCTCGGACACGAAAGGCGGGGCACGGGGCTCGTGCTGAACCTGAACTCACGTGAGCCGGGAGTTCAAGCAGCAGGTGACAGACAGACACTGAGCGTCCTGTTTCCCTGGAAACATTAAAGTGCCCGGAAGCACGCGGGCGGCTGGCTGCAGTGTCCAGGGCGCCAGTGCTGTCAGGGACAGCAGGGTTAGGCTGAGGAGGGCCCTAGAAAGTCCCAGTCTACAGAGCGCTTGTGACTTCGGCACCCCCAGTGACACCGTGGTCAGGCGTGGCTGACAGAGGTGTGTGTCCCTCAGAAGAGCCCAAACGGGCATGGCTGTGACAGTGCTGCGTCACTGAGCCCACAGCCCCCCACCCCCAGGAACGCGCTTGGCCAGAGTCGGGGTCTCCGGCGATAGGTACCGTCTTTTGCCGGAAGTCCTGGTTCAGCAGCTGCTGCAGCTCCTGGATCTCGTCGGACAGCTGCTGAAACTCCGCCTGCTCTTCCGCTGGAACAGAACTGAGCGCGGGGCTTCGGTCACCACGTGCCAGGGGCGTGGCTCCGCGGGGCCCTCTTCCATGGAAGACCCTCTGCCTCCGTGGCTCTGGGGGACCTCCCTCCCCGGGCAGTGGCTCAGCATGGTGCACCGGGAGCCAGCCCCCGACCCAGAGCCAGCAGGCACCTCCCCGGGCTGCTCCCCCAGGAGGGCCCCAGTAGGGCCTGTGAAATGTGCCCTGGAGCCGCTGCGCCCCTTCTCAGCTTCCTCACCGCCGGGGCTCTAACCAGCCTCAGGCATGTTTAACTAGCCGTCTGCATGTGTTCTGCTCTAAGTCCCGTTTGTAACCTTGGCCTGTTTTCTATGGCCTTTCCCCCGTCAGTGTGGAGGGCTCTTTGCATATTAGGAACATCACACGGACTTTGTGAGTGGAGACAGAAATGCTTCGCTGCATTTGTTGCACACGTTCTCTCCCAGTTTCTCCGTTATCATTCGATCTGGTTTACGCCCAGTTCACCAGGTGGAATCTTAACATCTGCCTCCCGAGCCACCTTTTCAGCTCCCTGCGGTGTCTGAGGGCCGTTTACACAAAGGCCGGACACAGACACGCTCAGGCAGCAACAGGTCAGAAGGGAGAAAGCCCGCTGGTCCCAGGTCGGAGTACACACGGCCAAGGAATCTTAACTCGTGCCTGACTCTCCTCTCTGACCTGTGAGTCCAAACAAAACCCACCTCCGCGGAGGGAGGAAAGACGCCGACAGAACGACCGGCCTCAGGGAGAGAGGCCAGGGAGCGGCCCTGCACCTGCATGAGCTAAACACTTGCGGGTGCGGCCCAGGGCAAGTCGCTGCCCTGAGCATGTCTGGCCAACACAAAAACAGCCAGAAAGAAGCAAGACTGTATTACAGCCTAAGAGTGAGGGGAAAGGAAAGGGAAACGTAAATACGGTGCAATTTAATGAGGAAGATAAGAGGCTGGAAGGCGGCCGTCTGGTTGTAAAATGCTGCTTACGTCCACTTTGCATTGATTTTATTTGTTAATCTCCCACTTACTCGAGTTTCTCCAGTTTCATTAACGCCTCCTGGTGGGCCGTATTTAACTGCTGCATTTTGTCCACAGAAGATTTCTATTGAAGCAATTTAGAAAACTTCACATTAGTACTTTTCAACAATCAGTGACATGTTTAAAAATCAGCAGCCAGCCCAGACTGCAAAATGCTCACTTGCTACAGCGTCTGCCGTCAGAACTGGACACGCGCACTAGCACAGCGCCTGCCTGGCCTCGGCAGCTCAGTCGGCTTGAGAAGCCAGGCCCAGGAATCTAAAACCATGACACAGCCTGTCACAGTACCGCGTACAGTCGCATCCAACTCAACTGAGGTGACGGCAGGGGAGCATCACAGAAATGACAGAAGGCGTCTGGGCCGCATCTCACAAACGAGAAGAAACCAGACAAGGTGCGTGTTTGCACGTGCGTGTGCGTTGGCGCAGGTGCGTCAGGAGGCGCGCGCTCAGTGACTTCTGCAAGGACGCGTTTACTCAGCTACAGCCCAGTGTGGCTGGAGCGCGCGCTCCGACCGTTTGGCCCCTGGGCCTCTCTAGGGACGTGCACCCCAACTGAGGACAGATGACCCACCATCTTTCCGAATTCCCTGAACTGTTGATGAAACGAGTTGCCTGCGACCTGCTTGGACTGAAGCATATAACGTGACACGGGGTGAGCACAATAAACAGAACACCCAGGTAGGCCGCTACTTTGGAGGCAGGTACAGACCTCAAACCTTGGTGACGTACAGGGCACCCCACTGTCACGCTAGACAGCCAAGAGAGACGGGGAGTCCTCACTGCTCCCCTCCCTGCATTTCCTAACTAGGAAAAGACGCCTCAACCACAAGATTGAAACAGGAAACCCGGCTTCTCCTCGATGTTGCTGAATGGCAAAGATCTGACTCGGAGATGCGCCCCCAGAACAAAAGCTTGCGACTCCCTAGAAATGTGCGAATAAACTCGATTCCACCACAGAGTTTCCCATGACAACCACTTCAAAACAGATTACTGGTCTATAAATGGCGCCCCGGGCCGCCACGTGACCCCAAAATACTCTGAAGCCTCACATATTGCCAGAGGAACTCCATGTACGTGTCCCGGCACGCTTCCCGGAAGTGGATGAAGTTGATGATGCCGCTCAGAAATCGACAGGTCCGCTTGGCTTCTGAAATAGAGTGCGACACTCCTTACGTGAATCTTCCAAACACCAGAAATGACAATCCCTCCGTCCCACCATGCACTCCGCCCAGAGGGACAGAATAAAACTGGGTATGAGCTGTAACCAACAAAGTTTGCTCCAACTCAGAGACCGGAATTCTCCTTGCGTTAGCGACTTAAAAAAAGGCAAACCCCTTCTGACCACAAGAGCGTGACAGGAGCCAGGTTTCCCCTCCCATCTCAGCCAGCCAGAGCACCAGACACCCCACTGCAAACAGGCGACCGAGGACAGCTGTTCCCAAGGAAACCCCGGAGGCGAGCGAGCGCGTGGATTATACAGAGCGTTTCTACTGGACGGCGCGCCAACGTGAGGCATAAAGAAACTCATCCTCTGGACGGGACACGCTTTCCTCTAGGGTTTTCCCACTCGCTCATGCAGAGGGGACGTGTTGAGCTCCACACTCACTTGGGTACAGGATGTCGGCCGTCTCGAAGTCGTTCACGCGGCAGATGGGCAGGAACGAGTTCCTACAGGACGGGGGAGAAAGGACACTCAATGGCGCATGGAAAATCACACACGAAGCCAAGGTGAGAAACACCTTCGCTTCAAAGAGACCCCTGGACTTTTCCTCCACATCAAAGGACCGTGCCCGACGTCCACCAGAAAGCATAAAAAGTCCCCTCCTCTGCCCCAGACCCACGTGCACAGCCCGGGGCAGTGACACACCAACCACCTCTGGGAGGCTCAGGGACTGCGGAAGGACACAGTGGTCTCCCACAGCTCCACAGTCTCAACACCCGGACCCATCCGTGGACAGTGCCGTGGGCGGGGCCGTGAGCCACGTGTGCCAGATGTCTACTCCTTTGACCACCTAGGGGATGGAGTCCCCTAGAGAGAAAGGCGGCAGAAACGCCTCTCCAAAGAAAATCACTTCGTTAAGGCAGCTGAGTGCAACGTAGACACGGCTGCGCTAAGAAGAGACCACGGCGCTTTGCTCACAGGTAAATAAACAGGTTGCTGACTGGTAAGAAGCCTTCCATTAGATGTGGATACGTGACGTCCGTGTTCACCGGCATCTGAAGGGGAAAAACAGTGAGAAACTCTAAGTGACACCCCACCCTGACAAAACGAGGGAAATCTGCCACTTCACGGAAGCCCAGTGGCAGAGCAGGGCCGAATAACGTCAGCTTATCACTAAGGAGGAGACACAACAAGCAGCCGGGCACCAGCACAGCTGGCGCTGCCGTCCGCACCAGGAACACTGGGGACCTGGGGGCATGCACGAGCGGACTGCCCGCAGGACAAAAGGAAGGGGCTATTTCCCGTGAGCCTGCGACCCTCAGAACAAACCCAAGACAGAGCCTCAGCTGGGCCTCCTGGCATTGACGCAGGCGGCACAGACGACACCCCGTCAGTGCATCTGCGATGATGCACCGATGAGAAACAGGACTTTCCCGCCAGACCTCCCTAAGCTGCCGAGGGCGCAGCGGCCCGAGGGCAGCCGCTCAGCCTCAGCGCTCCAACCACCCCGAGGAACAGTCTCTGCGGCCCAGCCTCCAGCCTGCAACCAGGGACCTGCACTGTGCTGGAGGTGCGTATCCTTTTTCTCTCACAACTGTTCTGTCCAGCTGAAGCTGCCAATGAGCCGCCTGAGACTCCTCTCTAAGTCACACTTCACCTAAGCCTCTCCTTGCGTTAGTCAAGCCCACCGCTTCCTGTCGGAGAGCCCAAAGCCCGCGTGCGTGGCGCCCGCAAACCCACCATGTAGAAGTGCTCCAGGCGCGTGCCGTACACGATCTGCAGGGCCCGCAGGTAGATCATGTGCAGGACCTCGGGCTGCGGGAGACAAGCACCTGTCAACGCGGGCGCGACTCTGAGCTGGGCCACTGCCACCCATGCTGCCCACAGCGGAGTCCACGTGGGCGAAAGACAAGACTGATACCTCACTCCAGGGTCCCGTGAAAGCGTTTTAATTGTTCCAAATTCTAGAACACCTCTTATACTCATCACTTTGCTCATAAGCAATGATCAGACGGGTTGATCAGACGGGTTGTTTAAGCTCATAGGATGAGAGCAAGGCTGTCCAAATGCAACCCGAGGCATCCACCCACACTGGGGCAGGGGAGGGTAGGTCTCTCCAAACAGGGTCCAGGGTCTGGCGCGTGGCCACGTAACGCGCCCCGGGCTGGCTGTCTGTAAAGGGAAAGGTCACCGCCACGGAGCCCTTAGATGGCAAGGCTTCCTCCGATGTCGGAGTTCAGTGACCAGTGTGAGCAGAGCTACAAATGCAACAGGGCAGGACAGGACTTTCAGAAGCCTCGTCTTCTAAAATCTTCGTCTATTTTTGGTTTTTAGGGAGGGGAAGGAAGGGAAAAGCGGGGGCACAAGAGGGGTCCCTGCCCCGACAGGGAAGCAGAGCTGACGACCTCTTGGTCTGCGGGATGACGCCCGGCCGACTGCACCGGCAGGGCAGATGTCTGTCTTCGAGACCAGCAGTCCCCGAACACTGGCCTGTGGCACCTGCTCTATCCGTACGTGGGCTCATTTACTCTGAGAGCCTCCCTCTGTTTTAAGGAATTGAAAGGCCGCCGAGATCAAAAGGTTGAGTTCCTTATCATTAAGCCAGGTGGCCCTATGTTACCACTTCAAGACCAGCCCAGGAAACTTGAGGAGACTTTGGGACTTTCTGTGTCACAAAATCAGTTCACTTTCATGTTTCTTAACTACAAGTATAAAGAACAACGTCTGTCAGAACACGTCAACTCCCCCTGGGGCGAAAGGCGAGCAAATTAATCTGTGAGCTTCCAAGGAGCGTTGCGTCTCGGGGCTCTTTGTGCCTGTGAACCCCCGGAAGGAATTCCTTGCAGACCTTTCCGGCCAGTGACCCCCCGAGAGCGCCCTCCAGTGACAGCGGGGCGTGTGAGACACCCCAGAGCGTCTCTGTGGTTTAGGACCGTTTTCTCCTTGGGGGAAACGGCCGTGTTAGAGAGCAGAAGTCCTAATGGGTCGCAGGGGCCGCCCCACACCTAAGCTCCGAGTTACTCAAAGGTGCCCGAGGAGAGGGTCTGGACTGACACGACTGCCCCGCGACCGTCCGCGCTCGCCCCGCTGCGACCAGCGCCACTGCGCCTCCCGCCTCACCTTCGGGTTGGGATAAAGGTCACTCTTGGAGAGGTTTTTACCGTCAGCCCCCGTTAAGATCTTGTTTCGAACGTGCGTCACAATCTCGGCTACATTGTATCTGGGGAAAGACAAGGTTTCCATCTCGGGGGTCTCCGCGGGTCTGGAGGAAGAAAAACAGGTCAGGCACGCGGCAGCGAAAGGCCTGGCAGTGCTCAGAATTACAAACACGCGTGTGTTTGAGGGCCGTGTGACGTCACAGCCCTGGCCAATGGGTGTGTGACGTCACAGAACGTTGGGCCGCCTCGCTAGCCCCCAGGACCTGGCCGTGGCCCTCTCCCTCCGGGCCCAGAGGCAGGGGGCGCAGCCGCCGCCACCCAGAGGGCAGCACCTGTCGGGCCCCTCCAGACCCCCAGGCCCTAGGGAGGCAACGGGGACCCAGAGCCCCGCAGTGCGCTCGCTCAGGTCCCGGTTCTGGGTCTTCAGGGAGCCAGGCTGCCAGGCGGGACCCGACCCCCAGCTCCGCCCCAAGCCCGCGAACGCCCGGCACTGATTCGCTGGCTGCGGGCGACCCTGCCCCTCCCGCCGGTGGGCTCCTCGGTAAAGCCCCCCGCGGGCGACGGCGCAGACACCCCCTGGCTGTGCCTTCTGCCCCCTGGACCCGCTCCCGGGCACAGCCGCCGCCGCCGCCGAGCGATCGCGCCCCCGCTCAGCCGCCGCCTCTCGGTTTCCGGCCCCGAGCGTCACACTCTGCTCGCCTCCCGGTGAGTCAACCCCTGACGCCGACCCCGAGGCCGACAGCGGCGACGCGGGGACGGAGACACGCGGGGACACGGCCCCACCCGTGCGGCCCGCGGCCACCAGCCCGGAGCCCCCGCGTCCGCCCGCAGCGCGCGGGCCTGCGCCCCTCCGCCTGCAGGTCCCGTCCCCGGCTTTCGCTCGGCGGCACCTTTCGGGTCCCGGTTCCGACGCCCGACAGGTGCGTTAGGGGCCGCGCGCGGCACAAGCGCGCCTTCTCGGTTCCCACCCGAGTCGGGGCCTAAATGTCGCCGACGGAAAGGCCACAGGGAAGCGGCCCGTCGGGGGCCGCTCCACGGGGCCCAGGCGGCGCGGGCGTCACTCTGTCGGGGCGACTCCCCGCCGCCGCGCCGGCCCCGAGGCCTGGATTCCCCTCCCGCAGCCAGTTTCCGCCTCGGCGGGTTCGGTTCCGACCCACTCGCGGCGCGGCGCGGGGGTCGCGTTTTCCCCCAAACCGCAGGCGCTGGAAGGCAGCGGCTCCACTGCGGCAGCCCCTGCACCGGGCGGCGGGGCCCCGGGGGCGCCGGCCCTCGGCCGCCCGCCCCGCGTTCTCCCGCGGTCGCAGCCGCCGCGCCCCGACCTGAGCGGCGGCCTTCCGAACGCGCCCCAATCGGGCCCGTGCCCCGGCGGCGCCGCCCGACCCGCCGCCCCCGCCGGGCCCCCGCCCGCGATCACCGCGCCCCGCGCCGCCGAGCCCACCGAACGGCCGCGGGCCCAGCCCCCGTCGGCGCCGACCGCCGTCCTGTTTCAAACGCGCCGCCCGCGCCGGAGCCCCGCCCCTTCCGCCCACTTCCGGTAACGGTCGCGCCGGCGGCCGGCGGGGCTCAAAAGACTGCGAGGCGCGGGCGGCGCGGGCGGCGGTCGAAACCCGGCTCCGCAGGAAGCGGGGCGCGGCCGGGGCGGCGGGGCGCGGGGAGCTCGCGGCTGGGTTCGTGGGGGCAAAACCCTCCGCGCTCCGGGGTCGCACTGGCCTTCGCGCAGCTGACCCGCAGCTAATGGTGAATGGGCGGATGAGCAGGCGCGAGGCTGTTGAATATTTAGCTGGCGTTTAGTGCACAGGACACGCATATAGAATCTTCCGTGTTTTGCATACAAAGTGGGGGCTGCAGAGACGCTGAAAACGCACCAGGATTTCAAGGAGCAAATCCGGGGAACAGCGCTTGCGCCGCGCGGCCACTGGGTGGCGCTGTTGCGCCAACGAGAACCCGACACCGGGCAGGTTTTTCCTCATTTCCTTTCGCCCTTGTCAACAGAATCAGGCTGATGCACACCGGACGCGGTGTTCCTGCTGGGACAATTAGTCTAAATGTAGTGGCCTTGAAATGCAAGGTTAGCGTTTGGGCTCGGGAAGGAAGATGGCGTTGGATTCTGCTCACCTGTTGATACCTGTTCACCTGCTCTATCCCTCCGTGTGTTCATTTGCACTCGTGGATTTGAGAACTGAGCTATGATTCGCAAGATTTCAAACAGCGTCTTTGTTAAGGACTCAAATGGAGTTTTTAGCTAGATACTTTAAAATGCATGTCCTCTGCTTGTCTGATTTAGGATGAGCTACAAATCAGGTCCCGGAAAGCCAAAATTGGGTGTGCTGGACTCTCACCCCGCTGGTGTCCTCTCCCTCAACTTCCACACCAAGTCATAATCAGTAGAGAGAACCGTGGGAGTCAGTGACCCTTAGGAGCTGATGAAAATATTTGTCCAGCGCGACTTTTTTTAAATACAATTTTCATGCTCTGGGTGTTTCAGCAGTAGTTCTCTATCACCCTGTGTTGTCCCCAGTTATTCCAGGGGGAGCGAATGAGATTCTCAGGGAAAACATTACTATTAATGCACATTAATGTTAAGATTAACCACTTATCACATAAATTTTGAAAGAAGGAAGTTTTAAAAAAATGAAACCAAGGATGACAGTGTCACAAATCAGAAAGCTCAGAGAATGACCAGCTTCCCGTCCTACGGAGTCACGCCTGTGGCTTCTATCACCTGAAGTAAATCGGTAGGAGCCTTGGAAGGAAATCGCTTCTAAGTTCTCGTTGTCTTTTCATGGCTCCGAATCCTGTTTTGTCTCGAAAGGGAGACTAGCATTTTCTCCAAACATTTCTGTGTAAGTACCAAGTACCGTTATCTAATTTCATCCTTGGTATTTGGACAAAAAAAAAATGTCAGTTTTCACCCCCCAGCCCATTTTTTTAAGCAGACTCAACCTGGTAAACAGGCGGACCATGTAAATTCAAGCGTGGCACCTGAATATTGTTCCTGGGATAACCTGTGAAGACGAGTTTTATTAACAGTTTGCACTTGGTGCCTAATAACAGCCCTGACCACTCCCGTCCACAGAAGCCGTCGTAGGTCCTCTGTGGGTGACTGCATCTAATTCTCACAGCAACGGCAAAAAGTCGTTTCTATGTCCACTTTTCAGCTGAGGAACCAGAAACAAATTCCTTAAGGAAGCTCCGTGTGTCCTCAGTCGAACATCTAGGAAACCGAGGGGCCAACATTCGAACCCAAGCAAAGGGATGGTAGAAGCTCTGTTCATGCTACTTACCATGTCACCTGCACTTAACACCCCTCCCAGCACAGCGGCCAGGCCAGTGTGCACGTTCGCCACCTGTGCCATGTCAGACCTCTACTTTTTACATAAGGACCCATGGTGCCCCTGCCCCTGCACCGGTCCCCCGGCAGGGATTGTATCCCTAGATGCCCTCTGGCCTCTAGCACCTCCCACCACACACACACACACACACACACCCTATGAACAGAGATCCTGGAGGTTAAGCAGTTCTCATGGGAAGGATTCGGCTCACTGGTCTTGATCTGACCCCAGCGCTCCCGTGTAGTCCCTGGTGTCCCTGGCGTGTGGGTGGACCGGCAGCCTCACAGGCACCCCCTCATTCTCTCGTCCAGTCCCCTTTCCCCAGAGTGGCAGCCTCCAGGGCCTCTCCCAGCGTGGGCCTCCCTGGGACACCAGGCTCACCCCGCTTCTTCCTCTGTCTTAACCAGAAGTCTCGTGGCTTTAGCTGCCCCTGGGTCGTCAGTGGCTCCAGGTTCTGCTCTTCGGCTCGGTTCCTTCGACAGCGTTTCCCAGTCGACACGTTTCTTTCACCCCGAGCGTTGATTTCCTGAGCAAATATCCCTGCGCTACACACGAAGTTCACAGTGTCAAGATCACGTTGACCTTATTCCTTAGGGACAAACCTGACTGTGTAATGCCAAGAGATCATTCCCATCCCGCGTGACAACGAATTATTTATCTCAAAATCTCTTTATTTCTCCCCTAAGCACAGCAGGGGTATAGTCGCAGGGGGTGATGGAGGCATTTCATTTCGTGCCCGTTACGTTTGTGTTTTAAAGATACAGAAACAAATGTCAGCGTGACCGGCTCCTCTGAGGCCGTGAAGGATCTGGGCCTCGCCTCCCCCAGCTTCTGGGGGTTCGCTGGTGACCTGCGGGTCCTTGGCTTGTAGAAGTGTCACCCTGACCTCTGCTCCATCTTTTCATGTCCCTGTATCCAGAGTCCCCCTTCTTACCGGGACAGTAGTCACCGTGGATTAGGGCCACCCCAATGACCTCACCTTAACCCGATCACCTTCTAAAGACCCTGTTTGCACATGAGGCCCCGTTCTGATTTTTGGGGGGAGGACTCCCACACGTCTTTGGAGGGGACTGTCCAACCCGGACGCACAGCTCACAGCAGGGAGGGCCAGAAGCCCTCCTGAGCAGGGGTCTGTAAATACCCAGGGTTCAAGCAGGACAAACGTGCCAGCTCCCCACAGAGCGGCGTCCAGCCCCGCGTTTCAACGGAGTCCTAATCCCTTCTTATTTTCCTGTTACTGACGTCCTTTGAGTGCAGCCTGCTCAACCCGTGTGATTCATTTCATTTCATTTTTCTTAGAACTCTTAAAAGGCATGTCTGGATAGCTTCAGAAGGAATAAACAAAATTGGCGACACTTTGGGTCTCAGTCACAGAGAAAAGCAAGGTTTTATTCACCAGGGCACAGAGGATGACTAATTCACTGGGACCGGCCGGGGGTTCTAATACTGTGTGCCGAGTGAATCCACAAAGATACAGTTGAAAGCAGCGATCAGAGCATCAGCTCAGGGACAACGTCCAAAACGTGTTCAGGCCCCACACTGCGGACACCGTGGTCACCAACGGTGGAGAGGCCTGTTTCGATGTTCAGCGATCCTCGATCCACATTACCGAGTCTAGAGGAAGCATCCAGAATGCCTTTCACCTGGGCAGGGCGGGGTGGGGGTGGGGAGCGTGGCTCTATAAGAGGACCTCTGACCACCCTGCCCCTCCTCCCTAGCCCCAGCTTCAAAGCAATAGATCCGGGAAGGGCGTCGCAGTGAGAAAACGACCAGGTTCATCGCTGGTCCACGGCGGGGGCGTCTCCGGGCCGCTCGGGCCCCTCCGTGGCCTTGTGCCGGAGCCCTCCGGTTCGGGGGGCACGGCGGCCTGCCCGCACGGGGCTCCCTCGCCCCCTCTGCTCCGCGTGTTCCCTGTCTGCGAAGGAAAGACTGGTGTTGGACACCCGGGGCCAGTGCTCTGGGAGTGCACTCTCCTCAAAGGGGACATCCGGCTGCCACACTGTCCCACCGCACTGTCCTGTCCGCCGAGAGCCTCCGGTGTCGAAAGTCTCGCTCTGCAGCTGCCTGAGCCACCCCCTGCCCCGTGCCTGCCCCCAGAAAACGGAGAACACCCTGGGGGCTTCCTCATTCTGCGCACACCGTGTCTCCGCCTCCAACGAGGGACAAGGAAGCACACGAGTGACCACCCTCTCGGCTGGATGCCTCTGTCACAGAAGCCTGAGTGTCCTTTTAAAGGCAAAGACAGATTTTATTTTCCTACCCACAGCCGTAAGGTAATTATTATCTACTCCACCTGCAAAAATAAGTCCTAAGAGTAATTTTGAATGTAACGGATTTCCGTATACATGTATGTTTATAAAAACATGCGTGCATGTTTATAACTAGGAAGCGGCACGCTGACGCACGTGGGACATGCTTCATATTTCTGTGTTCTTTCCCCTCATCCCTTGCATCCGGCCTGTCGTTGTTGGTTCTCGGTAACTCTTTGTCCAATCAGAAATGACGGAAAATAAATAAAAAGGGCTGGGGGGCGGGCCTGCCAGCTGCACACAACAGTGGCCGAATTTTTCTTCCAGAAAAACAGATCGGCAGTTTGCAAGCAAAGCCCACCTTGGAGCTGTCTGTTCCCTAATCACCGGGCAATCAGCTATTCCCCGCTCAGAAAACAAAACGAGAGGAGACGGGGCTCGACCTTGGCCGTCACGGCGTCCGTTAGAGTGCTCTGTTCATCCCAGACCCAGTCATGATTGCATCGTGTTCTTCCGAAACTACCGGGCGCGCTTTTCATCGGCTCCCTGTTCTCGCTGTCCCTTGTGGCGGGAGGGAGCTCTTTGTCCCCCGTTCCTTTTTCTCGGTTCAGCCCACTTCTGTGAAAAGGGAGATCTGATTTTTTTAACAAAGGAAGAAACTTGCCAAGCATGATAATAACATCATCAAGGGAAAGACTTTTTCTTTTTTTTTCTTTTCTTTCTTTTTTTGGCTTATAGACACTGTGCTCTGAAGAATTTAAGGACCAAAAACATTTGCATTTCTGAACATTCACAGCATCAGACTCAACGCAGTCCTCAAGGCGCAGCCCGGACATTTGCCTAAAGCCTTGATGTCCTAAAGGTGCTCCCCACCCCCACCCCGGGGATTGCAGTGCCGGTGGGTGGGGGGCCAGAAACGAGACAGAGGCAGGGAGGAAGGCCAGATGGAGAGGGAGAAAGACGGCGACGTGGGCGTCCCCACCTGGGAAGCAGCTGGGCGGCGTTTAGCGGCCGACCGTCCAGGATCGGAGGGCCAAGGCCTGACCCGTCACCTGGTTGCACAAGGTAGACACTGGCCCCGCCGTGTGAGCTATTCGAAGGGCTAAATACGTCGGGCGGTCAGTGTGAAAGGGCCAGAGCGCCACCTGGCGGCTGGTGATCGCTTTGGAATGTGGCCCGTGGCTGTCTGAGTCAGTCTCCAGCGACTTGGTGGGTTGGGGGTGCGGGCCGTCTGGACGACACAAGCCTGGGGGACCAGCTGGCACGTTCGTGGCGCCTCTAGGGGATGACCTGTTTCACGCTGCTTCCCAGTCAGTTCCCCGGCACAGCCTTGTGACGCCCCCGGATCGTCCCTGATGGGGCACCGCCCCCGTCTGTGCCACCTCCACGCCGCTTCTACAGAAATTGTCGCTCCAGCCTTGCTTTTCCCAAACCAGCATAATCTGTTTATTTCTTGAACCAGGCTCACTGACGGGACAGGTTACCTTCCTATTTTTAGTTTTCAGTCATATTTTTAAATACAAAACCTGCTGTTTTCTGTGCTCAAGGTGCCGGAGAGCACAAGCTCGTAACACACTGCCCAGGGTTCGGACAGGCAGGACACGAGCCCCACCCGGGTGGGCCCCGACGGTTACTGGACTGGCCTCCAGAGGGAAGCTGCCGGGCCACTTGCAAGTTTTCTGAAGCGTATCCATATGCTTTGATTACTCTGACAAGCAATTCCGTCAGTATCCAAACGTTTGTGTTCCCTCCGAAATGTTATCGGAACAGGAGGAAAATTATTGAGAGTAAATACAAATGCGGAAATGGGACTACAGAGAAGAGCCGGCCCTCGCTCCGAGGGCAGCCCCCGACGGCTCACGCCAGCACGCTCACGGCCGAGGGGCAGGAGCCTGGGCGTGAACAGGCCGGGAGTGTCCCGCCCGCTCGCTGCTGCAGGTTCATCGCTGGTAATCGGTCTGGTGAGGTTTCGTTTTTCCTCCTGGTTCACTTGGAAGGTGATGCACGATGGAAGATCTCTCCATTTCTTTTAAACCACCGGGTTCGCTGGCATGTAACTGTTCGTGGTATTTTTTAGGGATTCCTGGTGTTTCGTGGTGTCTGCGGTGACTTTTCTTTCGTCTCTGATTTTATCGGGTCTCCACTTTTTAATTGATGAGGTTGGCAACAGGTTTGTCTCGTTTACTTATGTACTGAAGAACCAGCTCGCCCTTTCTCTTTCATTCGTGCTCTCTCTCTCTCTCGTTTATCTCTGCTCCGGGGACCGCGGCTCCCTGCCCTCTGCTAACCCTGCGCCGTGTTTGTTCTTGTCCCGCTCACGCAGGTGAGGACGGGGGTTGACCGTTGAGATTTTTCTTGTCTCGGACACGGGCCTGCGCGGGCGGGAGCTCCCGCTGCTTTGGCCGCGTCCCATCCGCCCGGGAAAGCTGTGTCTTCCCTCCCGTTGGGTCTCAGGGGCGGCCTTTGATGGCCCGTTGGCCGTCCTTTCTCATTGCTGGTCGTCGAGGAGCATGAGCCCCTGTGCGTTTGCGTTCCCCCAGTTGGCCTCTTCCTAGCGCTGGTGTCTAGTTTCAGGCCACTGTGGTCAGAAGGGGCTGAGCGTGAGCTCTGTCTGCCTGGGTCCACGGAGGCAGTTTTATGCCCGAAAATGTGATCTGTCCCGGAGAATGTCCCATGAGCACTTGGAAAAAAAGGAGTATTCTGCCGTTTTTGGATGAAAGGTCTATTAAGCCGATCTTAACTGATTTGATGTTTAAAAATCCGTTATTTTCTTATTAATTCTCTGTCTGGAAACAGTCCAACTGTCCAGCAACCGGCGAGCGGTGAGGGGTGGTCTGTCCGGCCGGCAGGACCCCGCCCCGCGGCAAAGGGGAGAGCGTCTGTGCTACACGCGGCCACGTGGATGAGCCCACGTGCCTGTGAAAGGGGCCACGTGAGGAGGACTTCGCGGCCTGCGGTCCCATTTCTGTAAAACGGTCAGAAGAAGCAAACTGACAGAGATGGGGGGCTGTGCCCGCCTGGGGAACACGGCGGCGGGTGGGCGGCAGCAATGGAGAGTTCAGAAGCTCGTCAGGGGTGATGCTTGCAAAACCGAATAAGTTTACTGAAGATCGTCAAATTGTAGACTTACATCGGGTGAATTTTAAAGTAGCTAAAATACACTTCACCAAAGCTATTTTAATAAGGGCTTAAAAAAGCACACAGGATGGCAGGGGTCAGGGGCTCCGGTCAAGTCTGGTTTTGTCTGTTTAGACAAAGACCGAGTTGCACAGCAATGACCTTTCTTTCTCATCCTCTGACTTAATTAGCTCCGCTTTCGGTAGTAAAAGTTTATGGGAAATGTAAGCACTTAATCCCCGGAGGACGTTTGGCATTCCTGTTGTCCTCAGAAGAGAAACATCTGGGCAACAGAGGCATGCATTTCATTAACGATGAAAACTGTGGAACGTTTTGACATTTTTTTCCAAGACAGATTGCCCATAGTTCTGCTTATCTGCCCAGTAATCTCTCTTCTCAACAAGTAAATTCACTTTCCGAAGCCCCCACAGACTAAGTTAACTACAGGCTGCATCTCAACCCGTTCGAACTAGCGCAGCAAACGCCGGGACGGGGCGGCCTCAGCAGTGGACGAGGGTCCTCACCGGGAGGCTGGGAAGTTCTGAGATCAAGACGCTCGCTGAGTCCTTTCCTGGTGACACTTGCCCTTCTGGCGTATAGGTGGCCCTCTGACCTCACAATGCGGGAGTGCAGATCTCTGGCTTGGGAAGGGAGGCGCTGAAGACAGAGTCCTGTGCACCACGGAGAGGAAGGACCCCTGTCCCTCCTTCTCTGATATGGTCCCGGGAAGGCCACGCAAGGTCTGGGGGCTGTAGGAGCACATGGACCACTTTGGAGACAGAGCCTGGGAGAGAGGACAAGCCACCAGCAGGGCATAGGTGCCGGGAGTGTAGAGACCGAGCCCCAGAGGCAGTCCTACAGAGGGGACCGAAGAGCTCGTGTGGGTTCCCACACCCCTGCACCAGGCAGGAGGACCGGGGAGAGGCAGAGGGCACACGGCCATGGCGGCGCGGACAGGTGCATGGAGTTGGGCAGCACCCCGGGGCGAGGCCTGCCGAAGCCCTCATCAGCCGAGTGCAGACTCCGCCTGGGGACAGGACAGGAGGCGTGTCCAGTGGCTGCCACCCTGGCGGCAGCGCAGAGGCCGAAACCCGGCGAAGTGGACGGAGGAACGTCCAACGTCCTGCACATCGTAGCCCGTACCCGGCTTCGTACCAGCTGTTCGGCAGTGTCTCTCATTCCTGTCTCTGGTGCCCACCCAGATAGGTACACAGAGGCCAGGTGGTGCCGGCGCCATGAGAGTTGGGTGCTCCCTGATTTCAGAAACATGGTATTTGTTCGGCGACCACATTGAATAAACCGACCGGAACTCGCGCTCTTTGAGGTGCTGCCAAAATTCCACACACTGAGAACATCTTCTCCAGAAAGTCGAAGCCGGCAAGTGAGAGCAGCAAATATTTATATATAGGCTTCAGCGCTGGAACAAACCAGCCAAAGTCCTCATGAATAAAGAAAGGGAGACAAAAACAGAAATCACACAGGACAAGAATGGAATTCACTTTTATTCCTTTGACTCCACACACGTCTGATTCCAAAGCAGGCGAAGTGCCCTGGGCTTCGGGTCCGGATTCCCTTCCCCCGCTCTCTTGTTCTGTGACCTCGGGCAAGTTGCTCGGCCGTTCCTGCCTTTTCTGAGCTTTGGTCTTTATGCCTAAAAGCAGGTGAGTGGTCCCCTCTCACTGGGTGGTGGTCGGGAAGATGTCCTTAATCGATCATCATTGTAAAGCATTCTGATCACGTTATCACGTAAGCCCTCCAGCAACGGCGCACCCTTCCTTCCCCACTTCCCTCCACGTCGCCCACCCAGGCGGAGGGTGTGGTCAGTCCGATACCTGAGAGCCCCCCGTGCTCGCGTTCCAGCCCCACCTGCTTGCCCCCCACGCTCGCCTCCTGGCCACTCTGGGTCGGCTGATGGCCTGTTCTCTCCCCACTTCCAGCCCCTGGCGCCCTCCTGTCCGAATGCCCCCCTTTCTAATCAGGCTCGAGTGGCTCTTCATGGTTGCTCGGACATTACGTGGCCCCACGGGTGACGGGCGTGTGCAGCTCCCAGGAATCACATGCCAACCACTCCTACTGGCCTGGAGGGACCAGAGGTCACCTGCCTGTCCCTGTGAGCAGCTGCCCCCACGACCTGCACCGTCCTTCTGCTTCCCACACTGCACCGTGTTCACAGCTCCGTCTCTCCTCGGGGCCTGGGAGCCCTTTGGGAGCCAAGGCTGCATCTTCCTTGAACTCAGAGCTGGATGGAAGCTGGGAGTCTGGGTGCTGGGCCCAGCGAGGGCAGCGAAGCCATCATCACCGAGCACTCAGAGACCCCGGGGCCCTGCCCACACCCTGTGCGGGAGGACACGTGGTTCACTGAGAATTTGCCTTCTGCGGGGAAGGCTGTGCGTTCTGGTTCGATAACTCATGGTGGAGCCTCTCCAAGAGGGACCCAGCCGGAGGGGGGGTCCGTGGAGAGAGGGAAACTCTTGGTCGATGAGGGGTTTTTCTTTTTTCTCCAAATCACATGTAAATGCGGCCACATTTTCCTGCCTCCGTGCGATGACAGCCTCCACCCGGGATTCCGAGTTAGTCACCGGAGACAGAGATGCGGGGGAAGGGCTTTGCTGTTGGTCAGCCGTCTCCTCCACTCCCGACTGATGTCGGTCTCCCACCCACGCGAAACCCTGAGAAGTGCGTTATTTTGGCAAGCTACTCCCCTGGGACAGTCAGAAATGCGAACTTCCTGCAGCTGGAAGCTCCCCGGGGACCCTGAGGAACCAGCCCGGCTTCTTCCCCAACACCGTGCGAAGCCGTGGTTGGGTTCTGCCAGGAAGAGCTTGAAGGGCACCGGTTGGGAGTGGCCGAGGAAGGAGCCAGCCTGGGCCCAGCACCGACACATCCTCGGGGGCGGCGGAGGGGTGCGGTTTCACGTGGCCAACCTTCGGCCCTCGGGTCCACGGGTCGTGCCTGAGGGGAAACGGCATCTCCATGGGAAAATTAGGCGAACGTGAAAATAACCAGAATGAGAACATAGCCAGAAAATGAAAATAGCCATTATTATCTAGCACCCCAGGGAGGCTGTAAGTATAGAAAAAGCAAGAAGGGGGAGTGCAAAGAAAGCTGGATTGGAAGCTCAGCCCCCGCCGTGCTAGGAACATGCTAGAACGTTCCAGGGTGGCCGATGCTTTTTTCTGGGGCTCAGTTTCCTCGCTCCGGTTACATCCACTGAGGTTCTCTCTCGTTTCCGCATGTGGCCCCTGGCCGAGAAGCAGCAGAAAGCCGAGAGAGCAAAAGATCGGACAAGGACAACAGCTCCTTGTGTGGGAGGTGACCCTGGAGAAGACACTGAGCCCAGACAGGACACCGGTGGCTGGCAAGTCACCTTTCGGCCCCTTCTAACCTGAGTCTGATAGACTGCGGCCCGCACGTGGACGTGGCCCTGGGAGGATG